>JAEIIJ010019867.1:0-274076 GCA_018904815.1 Drosophila ogumai | reverse complement strand
TGCGTTGCAAACTTCTGACTGAAATTATAATACCCTGCAAGGGTATAAAAATACAAAACTTTTGCTACTTTATGCGATGGCATAATGTGTACCGAGCTGCCTCCACCACTGACTCTAATTCGAAGTCACTTTGCACTTAGAAAAACAGGGGAAAACTATAGAGATAATTACTTAAAAATATATTTCATTTTAAAAACATTCTACATTTCTTCAGTCTAAAAATATAATTTTGTTTTTAAAGTAATATATTTTTATAGTTTTAAATATCCATCAAGTAAAACGTTTAATGTCCCATCTATAAATATTATCTATAAAGCTTCAAGTTTCTTAAAATTTCCTTAAAACTAAAAACTGTAAATATTACTTTTTTATATTTTACAACATTTTCCAAGATAATTCCCCAGTGCCCTTTCCCTTAGCTTTTCCAGAGTGCTCCTAATCCTTGCTTTTACCACTCTCCTTTCATCTCTGTCAGCGGCACCTGCATTTTATGGTCGTCTGCGTCGTTAGTTAACAGCATAAATGGGCAATGATCACGTGGCGGCAACTGAAACCGAGCAAGCAACTACTGCTGTAGCCCCCGAGTCCCGGAATCCGGATCCGAATCCAAATCCGACTGCTACTACTGTGACACCACAGACTTTGCGACTTTGACTAAGGCAAATTAAAAGTCACACACGGCTAACTCGAGCACAAAGTAGAGTGAAGGAAGGGAATCAAAACCAGATGATACCCTACTTACAGGAGCTTAGCTTCATAGGGAGAGTGCGAGCAGTATGAGGAGATATTAAGCTAAACTTAGGGATAATATATAAAGACACAGTGTTTTGTTTACAAATGAATCTAAGTTGTTTTGAATGTTTTAAAATTATACTTCAATTCTCCCTTTCTTAGTTTTTCTTAAGGGAATTTTTAAAACGTTAAGATCTGACGAAAATTTATTTCAAATAGTTGCTAATTATGTAGTATAACATCGTTGAAAATATTTCTTCCACATTTGCTGTGACTTATAACTCCTCTAGGTCTAATTCCAGGCTCCCTTCCGGTGTAAAGTCAGGGCAGCCTACCTAATCCACCCTTAGTTTTGATTTCGACTTCCAGACTGGCGGAGGGTCCTCCAGCCGGGACTCGTCCTTCGCTTTGGCCTTAAAATGTCATTCAAAGTCGGGGTCCATGCTGCTAGCACTGCAGGACTGCAGGCCACATCGACTACCGTCTACCGACTACCGACTACCGCCTGCCGGCTGTGCTTTAAATTCCCCGCTCCAAATGGCGGCTCTGGCCTTAATTAAGTGAGGCGGTATTTTAATGCGAAATAACTGAAATGCTCGGCACACATTTGCACGTTTGCCAGGTGGCAGAATGGCGAAATGGCGAAATGATGGGCGAGGAGAGTCGTTACTATACTTGTACATACCTCGAAGTCAGGCCGTCGGTCCAATCATCCTCGACACGAATCCGGGCCATGGAGCTGTCGATTTCGTTCTCGCCCTTGCCGTCGAGCATTTCGCTGCCTGCAAATGGAATGGAATGCGAGGAGTAGCAAATTGAATTGCGTAAATGAGGTGCATGCCGGCGAGGCGAAGTTCATTACGCATACGCACCTTTGTACCAGAATATGTTGCCCAACTCGTGGGGGCCCTGCATAATTTTGCAGGTTAGGTTGATGTCGCTGCCGGTTTTCACCATCAGATCGCTGGGCCCGAAGATTTCCGCTTTGAGTTCTGCAAGAGGACAAAAAGTCACTTAAGTTGCTGCTGCCACACAATGCCAAGTCTGCTCCGTAACAATGATAATAATAATAATGTTAATGATAACGTCCAAGTGCACGTTTGTCTGGGAGTGGAGGACGGACTGGGACTGATACTGGAAGCTGGGACTGAGACTGGGAGCTGGGCTCTACTTTATTACACAGACGCGTGTCTCTATTATGCTGGCGATAAGCTTTTGTTATGCCATATAAAAGGCAGTCGTGGACTCATACGCCCCGTGGTACCTGCACCTCGAAGCTGTTGCCTCCTTTTCCTTGGCTTCTCTCCCGACTCTCCGTGGAATTGTCTAAAAAAGACAAAGCGCGCGCGGCTGGCAGATTGGAAAGAATTTGCTGCTTTCCATTTGGGGCACAAAATCAAAATGTCAACATTGAAGTGCCTTTTGTTGTTACAGCGTCAATGATTTCAATTGCGAAATATCATCGTGGACAGCCCCGAAATGCGATTTGTACTTAAAGCTTATGATGGCTGACAGTTGCCTTAATGGAAAACGTCTCAGCCGCCTCTCGAGCTCACTCACTTCCCAAAGCGAGCGTTAAATGCGAGTTCGTACTCCGTTCTCTGCTCCACTTTCGCTCTCGTAAGCAGCTGAAAAAGGAAACTTTTCAGGTCCTAAACAACCGCAAAGCCCGTGGAAATAAATTGCAGCCATAAGAGACGAGGGAATGGCTTGCAACTGGCACATTTGTATAGTACACACACACTCACACACACACTCCAGCCTAGGATGTGGCTAAGCTTTGCTGCGGGTTGCCTGCCATTCAATCGTGTGGCAAAAACCGAATGAAACCAAATTTGAATGCTACAAGAGGCTGAAGGAAAAACTAGGCCTGATGACTTTTCCATAACTCTCTCTTCGTTGCCTCTATTTCCTTCTGTTCCCAACTTTAAGTCGGTCTTTAAATCAGGTGTGCGAGTCTGACTCTGTGTCGTGCTGGGGTCCGCGTCCCAAAAATGTTAATCTAAATGAAATGCCAAGTAGAAAAAGTAATATACCGCCCGAAACAAAGAAGGCCAACAAAAAGCGGAGCCAAACGAATGGGCCGGAGCAACCCCAAATGGAATTCGAACATGCTGGGCGATTATCTGGCTGTTTTATAGACCCGCACATATATATAGGTATACATGTAGGTGTGAGTTTTCCTCCCGAGGAAAGCGCTGAGTGCGGCACCTTGTTGTTGGCTGTTGTTGTACCTGGCAAAACAATTGTGGCAGCGAAAGCTAACCGTCTATGACTTCTGCCAGCCCAGGTGCAGGGAGCAAGGACTTGCGGCCGGGAAAATTATTGCCACCCCAACTCACACACACACACATGCAGCTGACAACGCGTCTGCGGTTCCCACGTATGGGGGGACTCCCAAGAAGCGGGTTCCTTCGCAGGTGTGAACCCGCATGCTGCTGGATAAATGGGAGTCCTCCTGGAGGGAATCTGCCCGGGAAATGGGAAATTGCTTATTTAACTATAATTAGATTAAGTGGGCCCGACACTTGGCCAGCTGCATTATGCAAGGGGGAGGAAGGCAGGTGAGTCCTTCAGAGCCAGTCAGTCAAGCAAGAGCCACTCGGTCGTATTTGAAGTTTTCATTAGACCTGGCCGCAGTTGACCCAGGAGCCGAAAAGTTGCAAAGTCTACTCCTGGCCACATGCCAACCCTCGTTCTGGCAAACAAAAGTCCTTGCCGAGCCTTGTTTACACACAGCCAGGCTATGGCTCCGGCTCAGACTGTGGCGAATTTTTGTGCAGCCGCAGCAGAAAGTGGAAAGGATGCGGCCAAAGATGGGCCACGGCAGGGGTGTGGGGGTGTGTGGAAAATGCATTTTCATTTTTCTTGATTTCGCGCATAAAATGCGCATAAGCCTATATGCCCATAAACATTTGGAGCGATGAACTTTGCCTAGGGCCGGGCACAAAACATGGCATACTTTTTGGGGCCGCCGCTGCAGCCAGCTCGATGGCCATGCCTCTCTGGTATCCTGGCTCCAGCTCCGACTCTGGGCCCTTATGCTCGTTGTGGGGCCCGGGCCGTAAAAATTTATTACCCTCCGTCAGTGTTGATGCATGTTTGCACACATGTAACAACATCTCGGTATTTATTGCCCGAAAAACAATATCAAACTGGGCCGTGCTGAGCGGGCATTATCTTTAAGCCGGCGCCGCCGCGGGCTCTTTAAACTCGGGGCCGACAATTAATCGGATGTGGGGACATGGACGTGGACGTGCAATTGCTCGGAATTAATTGTCAAATCAAATAAACAAATTCAATTTGTAAAAGTCAGCCGCATTGCCAGCACAATTGATGAAGTATTTGGCCCGGCCCCGCCTACTATTCCATTTCCATTCGCCTGTCAGGATTCTAGCGAGGACTCGGCCCAGCCTCCAAAAACCCAACAATGGCGAAATGAAAATGCCAAAACATCATCATTGCCCGGATCCCGTTTCGGGCCTTTTCAGTAGTCCCCATTGTTGTGATTATTATTATTAATAATTCGGCATTGCTGCAGAGACATTAATCATTTCCTCCTCCGCACGGCTCCTATCCCATTTCTCGGCAATATCTTAGTAATTTATCATTGGGGCATTTTTTGGTCTAGGCATTCGCCGTAGAATGTAATTTGAGCGCAAATGAATGAAATGGGAAGTAAAACATTTGATTGCCGGGCAAATTGTGCGGCCCACCAGACCGGAGTCCTTTC
Source organism: Drosophila ogumai (assembly GCA_018904815.1). Taxonomy (NCBI): domain Eukaryota; kingdom Metazoa; phylum Arthropoda; class Insecta; order Diptera; family Drosophilidae; genus Drosophila; species Drosophila ogumai. Next base: position 269,611 of record JAEIIJ010019867.1, on the reverse strand, counting down.
TCGTCGTCGTCCTTGCGGCAACTTATTTATAAAAATTCATTATCCCCCTCGATGCGCCCCCACAAACTGTGCTCTATCTCTTACAGCCACTCGTTTCACCTGGGCATTTTCCTAGCCCGGTGCTTTGTATATATTAAGCAGAGGAGGCACAGGCAAAGGTAAACTTTTGCCCACGTTCAATTTGCATGTGAATTGGGTCAGGCGGGCACAAGCAACTGCAGCTAACAAATTCCTGCTGCCAAGACAATGGGAATCGCTTAACTTTTAAGCTACTCGAGTGTTCGCATCTTGAGCATTCAATGTGCATCATAATTGCCAACATTTTCTCGGTTTTCGTCTATTAACCTCAAGGAACAATTGACGGGGAGACGCCCACGATTTCTTTGTTTTTGACAAGGCCACGTTAATGGATTTTTGGGGGCGCACAATTACTTTTCCATTCAAGCTAGAGAATAATCCCCGAGCAGAAACTAATTAAGTGCTGCTTGAGGGAAATATTCGAGAGAAACGAGCATTTATCCCAGAAAGTGTCCCAGTTAAAGTTATTATCGGTTAAGTTAGTGAACTTTTATGGTTCAAAATTGAACTATTTATTTAATTTTACGCGAAGCTGAAAGTAATTAAAAGTTGACATCCATGTGAGTTGGGATTGCTTACTAAATTGAATATAAATAAAAACAATTATGTTTCTTTATCTAATAATATATATTTAAGGCTTCTGGAAATGTATTTTTGATATCTCTTCTCTCATTCGTAACTATATAAGAACCATATGCTCTTATTCACATTAGAACAGACCTCAATTTTCTGTATTTTCAAACTGAAAGAGGACCATAGTCCTTTAGTCCCTAGCTAATCATGGATCCTGGCTCGTTCAGACTGTAGATTATTATTTGCGCTTGATTGCATGCAATTTGCTGGCTGCTAATGTCAACAGCTTCTTGGGCCAAAGTGTTGGTTTATGGAGCCCAAAATGAGCCATCTACTTGGCATCTCCATCTTGTCAGCTACGCATTCAAATTGCCTTCAATTCCAGCTCTCCCCCCCCCCCCCCCCGCTTTCCGGAGAAGCTGCAGCAGCTCTTCCGGAGCTCCGGTTGTGCAATTTGTTTTTCACTCGCCCCTTGCCAGGTTGACTAAGCCAGGTAGCTCTCACGCTTGATTACATTCGCGTTGGTAAACAAATTTTTCCAAGGAGCATCAACAACACCTTTCTTAATATAAGTACTCTAGCAAAGGGTATTACAAATTGACAAGGACAGGGATTTATAAGGGTTCTCACCTTATAAGAAGTAGGGAAAAACTAAAAGAAGAGCCAATTTAAAAATATACAAATATTTTTAAAGAATTATTTAGACTTCTTTGATTTAATTATAAAGAAGGAAAAGACTTGAATTCACTTTAATTTTATTGCAGAATTTTCAAAGAAAAATGCTTTTAGAATTATAAAAAATACAAATCTCCTTTAAAAGGGTATGCCACACAATAAAAATAATTTCAAAATAAAATCATATATTCAGATAATATTACTTAAATATTATAAAGAATATTTGTAGTTTGTAAAAACTGTAAGGGCATGCAGCCTGCGACCTCCCCAGGTAAGCTTTCTTGCTCGATTTATTTTTGCCTTTGCTTCAGCACTTATCCTGCCCTCGTCCTTGGGCCGTCTGATGGGTCCTGTTCTCCTCTTGTCGCTCAACTTGACTGGGACGGGGACACATAATTTAATTTACAATTTGCTCGCTTTATCAGGGCGTTTGGTAATTTGCCTTAAATTCAAAATTAAATCGAGTCGGGACGACAACTCGCAATCGTCTGAAGTTATCTATGTTCGTATAAACATGCTCCCACGGCCGACACCTAGTTGGAAGTATCCTCCTCTGCCATTTTTCTGGAGTCGAGTCGAGTTGAGTACATAAACTTGGTAATTTAAGCAATTGGAGCGGCTGCTGCAGCATTAAAATGTCAAAAATATTGCGGCCAGGGCGGAAGGAGGAAGGAGGCAGGACCAATGGGTGGCGGAAGAGGCGGCCCAGACGGAAGGCGATTTATGTTTATGATTCTCTGGTCAACTTGGCGCTGTTTTGTTTATCACTCGCCGCGCTCTCCATTTTATTTTATTTTTTTCTCTTTATCTCGCACCGCTCCCTTGCCCGGGAGGCGTGTAATAGAATTTTCACTGGCGTCGAAAAGAAAGACCAGCAGCAGCGGCAGTGGAAGAAAACACACAAATTTATGGAATTTTTAGTGCACAATTTTTTATTTGCATAAGCGCATAAAAATTCTGGCATAACAACAAACTTGTTTGCACCGACAATGACAGCAGATACAGCACAGTGGAGCTTACAATTAAGCGACTGAAATGGACTGACAAATAAAAATGGGTAAACACATTTCCTTCAGTTTCTTTTTTCAATTTAATTGATTTAAGCATCTTAGAAGATGGCCTGAAAATAGGTTATTAGTGCTCTTTTAAAGGAGGAAAGAAAATGTACAGTTTGCAGATAGCTGAACATTTTTTGCATTTTACATATAAAAATAACTAAAGAATATGCCACCTCTGTGACTTTTATACTAAAGGCGCCACAAGCCTCAGGAATATGCGTAACGCCATACGAATTTTTGAGGCTGACTCCTGCCTCTTTCAAAATGTTTTAAAAAAGCCAAAGAAACAGATAACAAATTTTATCTATTGCAGAAAATTTACTTTTCATGAATCTTATAATTTCTTCAGATAGAGAAAGTAATCACATTATAGTTTATTTTCTGCAAAACTTTTCAATATTTTAGGTTCTCGAAATTCTTTAATGATCATAAAATATTTACAAACTCCTAGAATGGCCAAAATGAATTGCTTTTTAAGGGCCTAGAACCCTATTGATTGTTTTCACTCCACTGTGTCCACTGACCTGCTGTTTGCTGTTTCCGCGTGAGTGGCATGTCGAATATTTTATATGCACATTTCTTTTTTGGGCATTCAAATGAGTTCCAGCCTGGCTGGGAGTTATGGCCACCCACTAATGTGGGCGTGGCCGGGTGCATGCAGCCGTTTCGTAGTCATTTGCATTTCCGCAAATGTAATATTTATGACGCTCTGGGTGTCTGGGTGTGGTGTGTGAGTTTGAAGGCGACTTGTCAGTCTGTCAAGTTGCTTGCTGGATCACTGCTCCTGCATGCGTGTAAACTTATATTCAGAGCCCTCGTTCATAGTCCTGGGAGCACTAAAAGATTCATAACCCAGTCGGGGCTGACCGGAGTGCTTTATGCTGGCTGAAAGTCGTTTGTCCGTGCGGCTAAAACAAACATGCACACATGTTGTGGGGAAAATCAGAGATCAAATAAGCTCATTGAGGGCACTCTTCCGCACCAGAGGCTCTTAGCCAAATGCATTTTGCTAATATCAAATGCGATAAAAATGCACCGAACAGGAACGGAGCCCAAAATCCAAAGGCAAAGGCAAAGGCAAGCCGCACTCAGATTTCGGGCTCCCAAGGATAACGTCTTGTCGGAGCCCAGCTAACCCATCCATCCGTCCGTCCATCCATTCGACTTTCCCTTCCCAACTGCTGATGTGTGACAAGGGTCCTGACCCGAGAGCAAACTAATTACCCGGCCAATTGCCAAGACAAAGAGGTAAGCACTTGCTCACACTTGACCCCCACAGCTCCGGCCGCTCGGCAAGCCAATTTGCACATAATCGAATTGAAAATTTTATAATCACGTACAGAGGAAGCGAAAGGCAGCTCACTCGCTCGGCGGGTGGCCGAAAGTGCTGCTAACGTGGCTCACACGCTCCGAGAATGCTCGTAACATGCATATTGTATGGCTTCCTTAAGACCATGAAACCTGCAAAGCTGGCTTAAAACTGCCAGCAAGTTTCAAGTAATCACTTCAGTGGCCTGCGTCCAATTTCGGGCTAGGATCTTTTCACCATCTCCCCCCATTTCGATTGGCCTATTTTGCTGTGTCGGATAATGGCCCAAACTTCTGATTATCGGGCTCAGGCTCTGAGACAAATCATGGGTAATGGTTATGGGATGTTTAAAAACTGTTGCATATATTAGAGCCAAGGCTTGCCGGGCTATCAGTCAAAAAAGGTTCGTTCTCTTTGGTTTGAGTGCCAGAAATAAGCCATAAAAGTTGGCAAGAATATTTTTAAAACATTCATTAAATTCCTTAAACTCAAAATGGGCTTGAAAAATAGAGGAAATTGAGTTCATTTCATATTTAATAAGTTTTCTAAAAAGTTTTAAGCTTAGCATCAGTTTTCCGCATTAAAATCTAACTTTAATTGCGGAAAACTCGAGAAAATAAAAGCTAAAGATGAAAATAATAGCATCGTTTAAAGTCAAAGGCTTAGTTTTAGCTTTAATAGAAATTAGTTTTAATAGAAATTAGAAATGCAACCTATGTAGTTTATATAATTTAAAGGTTTTCCGAAGCTTTGATAATTAAATATGAATATTCAGGGACTTTTTCTTGGTGTTATGTAATCAGAAATCAATTTAAAGAAATAAGAAAATTAAATTTCTTTAACAAATTTCTTAAGAAATAAACACTTCAACTCACCCACTACGTTAAATGTGTAGGACAGAGACATCTTGGGCTCCGTGTTGATTTGGCACTCGTAGACGCCGGAGTCACGTGGCTGCGGATACTTGATTTGCAGTGTCCAGTTGGCGGAGCCATCGGGTCGCAGAACCTGCGGGGGTAACAACAGATGGATATCCTTAGGGGTTCCGTTTCAACCGGAAGTGGTGACACACTCACCTGGAAACGCTGATCGGACGTGTAGGTGGTGCCGCCGGCGGTGAGGATATGCAGATCACGTTTGCGTATCCAGGAAACCTACAATAAAAACAAGAGGGGATCGGAATGAAGTGCTTTTCTCAGTCGCAGGACCGCTTGCCGCTGCTGCTAAAAGTTTGCGGAGCATTACAAATTCCGCACTTAAAACTTTTTTCCCACCCGTGAGTTTAACGTGTTTTGTCTGCTGTTCTCGCTCACCAACTCCAGCAGCGGAACAGGACGAGGATGAGGTGGCAAAATGAAAACAAAGCGCAAAGTTTACTTTCCTCTTATTTTTTTCGTGTTCTGGCGTTGGTTAATCTTTAGCATTTTGCTTTTTGTTTCAGGCATTTAATCAGCGGGCAAACAAAGCCAAGCCAAGTTGGGTGCGAGCACCTCGGAAAGTTGCCTGCCGCCGAACCAAAGCCAAAGCCAAAGTACATTAGAGCGTAAAAAGGCCGGCGTTACGTATACGCCGCGTTGCTAGGAGATGAGAGATGCGCAAAATGGCCCTCGACAATTGCAGACTGTGTAAGCCAGACGACACTGGCCAAAAGGTCAGTCTGTCAGTGGGTCGTCGGTCCAATATTGTCAAAGCTGCTTGCTCAGCCCGATTTCCAATTGTTTCAAATAGCCTTCAATCCTTTTCGAGGCGACAGAAGAGTGAGGAGGGCCCAGAGAAAGGCCCGCAATGAGACAGCTTTGACGCCATTTTCAGCCTTTATTTGGGAGCATTTTTATTATTGCTTGAATTACATTTTCATTTGATTGCCTAGCGCCTTTGCCTTCGCATTCCCATTCGCCCTTAGCTGGAAAATCTTTTGGGGAAAGCCATTAACCATGATTTTGTGTGTCTCTCTCTCATTCTCTCACCAAACTGTCCGTGATTTCTTCGGGGCCCACAGCCCACACACTTTGTGCCCTTTTTGGCACATTGTTTCCAATTTATTTGATGACCTTAGTTTCCGTTGTTGTGCCCGGCCATTGTGATACTCAATTTTAATTACATGGAAAAAGTTTCGGCCTCCCTCTCCCGATGGAAACTTAAATGTTTGCTGGCTGTCAACATTAAAGTTGAAAATATGCTACCTCATTAATAAATTTAATTACCTTTGCCCCGTGGGGCTTGGGGTTAAATTGAGGTGGCCATTCATTCAACTATTTGCCAATCGCTTGTGGCGTCCTGCTTTTCGGAAGCCAAATGACCGGCCAACTATTGGCCATCTAATAAATTCATTCGATTTAAGGCGGAATCGGCGCACAGCCGAGTAAAATCGGTCACGTAATACGTAAAAATAAAAATCATTCGCTTGTAAAACTTTTATGCGCTTGCCGCTTTTACGCCCCTCCGGATCATAGGCGAATTGTCTCGGCCAAATGTAAATTAAACCGCTTCCAGGCGGGGAAATACGAGGGAAAATACGAGGGAGGAAAAACCGCCTTCCGCGATGGACCGACCGACTGCTGGATTGTTGAGGGAAAAAGGTCAAATCTCGGCAGACGACATTGCCAGAAGTTAAACCCAGTTCAGCAGCGATTTACCCGTTCGGTTATTTCCTCGGCCAATTGTCGCCCGGGCCTTGGTGCGTATGAGTAACACTCGGCGTATGAGCAATGTCATAAAGCAAAGGCAATGGCGAAATCGAAATCGAAATGAACTGTAAACGCGACAGGCGGCACAAACTAAATAACTATCGAAATGGAAACGGAACCGGGTCGCCGTAAGCCGCCGCTCAATTATGTATTCCAGGCCAGCACTTAAATATTTAATTTTCCAGCTGGAAAACGGTTAAAATCAAAAGTGAAAAGTTTTACAACTCCACCCAGGACGAGGCAGGCAGAGCTTAAGCCGTGTTCCCAACGCTATCCCCTGTCAAGAAGTTGTCCCAATCTCTGCCGCACGTCGGATTTCCCCGGCTTGGGACAGGTTGGAGTCCCCCGTGAGTGGCGAAAACTTTGCTGTGGGTATAATTTTCGTAATGTCTTTAGGTTTAAATAAATACCACAAGCATAGTTTTATATTATTTAACACTTTGTGTTCGCTGCGGCCAGAAACTTTCGCTCTGCCTCGCTCTTCCACTTTCCTTCGACTCTTACTTTCGCTTTGTTTTTCTGTCATCTAGCAGCACGGCCAAATGAAAGAAGTTTCAGCTGAGGTTGCTCTCTATACCATATATATATATGTACAAAAATATGTATATACACACGGTTGTGTGTTTGTGCGAGCGTGTGGAAAACTTGGCGAAAATACATTAAAAACTTTGCTGACGCATTTTCTGCGTCTCTAACCAAGAGAGACTTTAGACTTGGCCCAAACTCGACAGAGCCAAAAATAGTTGCAGTTGCAGTGGCAGTTGCCGCTGCAGTTGTTAGTTTGTTGCCACTGGCTTTGTCCGAGCTTAGAAAATGGTGTGAAAAACTTCCATTAAGCTCTAAGAAAAGCGGTTCGAATTCGCAAATTACTGGGGCTTCGCCTAATGAACTTGATCCAAATTAAATTGTTTTCCCTTAAAGCCAGCCGAGTCGTCGAGTCGTCCCCCGTCCCGAGCTTGACAATAAACAAATGGAGACTTCAATGGCAGCATTTTGTAAACAAAGTTGTAAACAGATTTTGATTTCTTTTTTTCCGCTGCCGCATTTCTGGGAAGGATACTGGCTGACTGGCTGGCTGGCTGGTTGTCCTGTTGGCATTAAAAAGGGTTCGCTGCCTTTTTACAAAGCCTAAAACTTTGTTTAATATACTTTTTTTTTCTCCAGCCTCAGCCTTATTGTTGCTGCTGTTATTGTTGCCGCTTTTGGTATTACACGAGTAAATTGCTCGTGCTCATGTTCGCTGATGTAGCCGTGGAGCGTTTATGAAAATGTTGGCGGCACTCGGCGCGCAATAAATCAACAGCGAACGGACAATCCTGTGAAGTCAAGTTGAACAAGCGGATTCAGCGCCAGCTTCCGGCAAGGGCAGTCGAAAAACAAGAATGAAGGACGAACCATCGGGTACCGAATTGTAAAGCACCCTACCAGGGTCAGGCTTGGGAATTAATTATCTTTTGCTGATAATCTATAAAGGGTGATATAGGAGGCATTTAATTGGATTCTCTGTTATATTTTTAAAATATTTCTTTTTGCGGAGGAATTGGAAATAAGTGTTAGCTATACCAAATACTAAAACAAAAATTTAATAAGATTATGTTTATAAATCCTTAAGAATACGAAATAAAAAACTACTAAGAATTTTCTAACTGTCTTGCAATCAGACTAAATTATATGTCTTTAAATGTGAAATACTTTTGTTTAGTAATATTATTTTCAGAGCTTCCAAATAATTAAAAATGATTCTAAATTTCAAGGAGAGATCCCTCGAACTTATACATTTCGTAAGTATATTTCACCCCATAGAAATTTCCCCCAAAAAAGTGTATAAAGAGCATCACAGCGGTGGCAGTGTCAGCTAATATGGAAATAGCACCCAAACCCTCGAAGAACAGATCCCTCGATCCCTCCGCACCCCCGCCAGGAAAACTCACGGTTAACGAACTAACGGCACGGGCATAAATTACCCGAGGAGCCTGCTCAGCGTGGAGTGGCGCGTAATGGAAGCCAAGCGCCGGCAAAGTTATTTGCCGTAACTGTTACACTTTCAATTTTGAGTTTATGGGTGCAGCGGAGAAGGATGTCGGACGGAGGAGCAGCGGGAGCAGTAGCTGTCCCGAGGAGCCAGTTTTTGCGTGGGCACTGACAGCGCGGTTCCAGTCTGTCAATTACAATTAATGTGGGCGACTTGGCTGCGGGACAAGTTTGTTTTCCAGCCAGCGCATGCTTAACTGCCTCCATTAGGCCATGCACCTTTCCAGGAAAGGGGAGAGTAGCTTTCTATATCGACCAGAGGATGTCGATGAAAGAAAAATGGGTTACCAGCATCGGTTTCGGTATCGCGAAAATGTGTTGGTAATTAAAATTCATAAATTATAGAAGTATTCTATTTTCCAAGGTAGTTTCGTGGAATTTAAGGAAGTTTTCTAAGCGATTTAATTAATATTAAATATAAAATGCAATGGAGCATACTTTTTAATAATTAAATTAAATTACTTTCGTCTTAAATCAAGTACTCCTTGAGTTTGATGACACGTAAAGCTTTCATCCAAAACAAAGTGAGAACAAATGCAGCCTTTCTTACTTAAAAGAAAATGTTTTAAAATTTCTTGTTTATTTCGGTAATAACCTGCGTAAAACTCATCATACAGAACAACAAATGGAGTGCGAAAAGTGTGGTAAGTACTACTCTAGATAGGCAGTCGATTCTATTTAAAATGCCGAAATCTTCGCCAGACGCAGACATCAGAGATGTTGCGGACATCAAGCCAGATACCACCACCCTGGAGATGGAGCTCGAGGAGGTGCTGTCTTCGAGCAGTGCCGACGATACTCCGCCGGACATGTTGGTGGTGGAGACGCCTATCAGTCAGTGGGACCTGAAGCCTCATCGGTCGAAAGACAAGGTAACTGTTTCCGAACCAGAAGTAATCGAGACACCCGCCTGCTCCGTGTCCCTGGACCTCAAGTCGAATGCCCAGTTCAAAAAGTTGCCGCAGCCTAGCCACCCAATGGTCAGCACCGAGGCCGCCCTGACCGCCGCCAATCGCTCCACCTATGGACCGCCCACGCCCCCACCAAAACCCGTGTGCATAATCAGTGGCACGGAGTCCATAGCCACGTTGCGGCATTGCATCGACGGAACCACGCAGTGCAACAACCTGGGCCTGGGATACGAGTCCGCATCCAACGAGTCGGTGCCTTCCGTGGGATCGCTCGTCTGTCGTATTTGCCACAACGCCGATAACCCAGAACAGTGAGTATATATCTATATATACCTATATATACTTGGTACTCTTTTATGGGCTATTCAGATATCCTTTACTCTCTCTCTGCACTTCTTCTGCTTAAAGCTGGCAATTATAAACAACATCTATTGTCAATAAGCCTAAAAAATTACTTAAAACTTAATTGTAATTTTTAGGATATATTTATGAGCTCATTTGCTTGACTTCCTTATTATTTAAGCTTTATAACTCTTAAATTCTTTATTCAATTCCTTATTAAATCATTTCACTCCTGAGAATCGAGTACAGGGTGCTGTAACTTCCATTTAATTACGAAATTACGAACGTGCAGCCGCAAATTGTGCAAGAAATTAATTGCACGGCATTTAATGTATTTAGCGCACGGTCAGCAAGCAAGTGCATTTATTTATTTTAATAATTAAAACTGAACACTGCACAGAGCAGAGCAGAGCAGAGTAGCTTCCTTTGGTCCCTTTCCACCATCGAGCACTTTATCCCTGATTATCTGGTTGGCTGTCGCTTTTAATCCCCTGATTTTTCATTGTTTCCGCTGTTTGCCCATTAACCCACCCCTTTGCCTGTGCCGCCTCCGATTTGTTTGCAGACTCGTGTCGCCGTGCTTGTGCAAGGGCTCCCTGACATATGTCCATGTGCACTGCCTGGAGCGTTGGATTAGCACCTCGCGCTGCACCACCTGCGAGCTGTGCCAGTTCCAGTACTCCACGGAGCAGACGTTGCGGTAAGTTAAGAACTCGAGCTATACTGGAAAAAATTACATAGGTACATTTAAGATACATTTTGAAATGGAAAATCGCTATTAGAGAGCTAAATAATGAATATCGTAGGTATTTCTTCGAGTGTTGTTGACTCTCGACAGTTGGCAGGTGCCACTCGAAGCGGCAGCAAATGAAAGACGCCTGCGGCTCAGATCTTTTTAATCAGCTGAGCTGGCTTTGGCTACTGCTCCTGTTTCTGTGGCGCCTCCTAATTGCTAGGCCAGCTTTGTTAGTGGCTTTGTGCCTCTGTGTTTGTAGGGTGTTCACTTCACCTGCCAGCTTCCGTTGCAGGTACACCTGCCTGCAATCGCTGCGTCTGTGGTATTCGCGGGCCATGAGTCGCAGGGCTCTGCAGGAGGATTGCCAGATGTTCTCCCTACTCACCCTGGTGGCCTTTGGCATCATTGGAACCCTGCTGGTGGGCATCCAATATTATGCAATGCACACCCACTCCTGGGGTCTGAGCAAGCTCTGGACGAAGTCGTGGATGCTGTTCTTCCTGTTTATGACGGTGATGATGATTCTTTATCCATTATTTCAGCTTCTTTTAATAAGCCTGCCCCCAGATTACTGTCTACTTTGCCAACATCTACATGCTGATCAAGTCCCAGCTCACGCCTTGGTATCGGTGAGTCCAATTTTGTAATTATAAAATTATATATTATAATATATTCCCTTAGCTGGTGGCAATCTGCGCGGGACATTAAACTAATTCTAGAGAATAGACGACCCTTCCCTAATCCAAGCCGCCTACTGAAGGCTATCCAATTGGAAACAGCCTCGACGACAGCCTCCATGTTCACCCACCACGATCAGCTTGACATGCCCGCCCGGAACACTTCCCTGACGATCACCTCCAGCGATGATGAGCCTGGGGACGACAAGTCACCCCACAAATGGGGCGCCCGCCTGGACAGCGAGGTGCTGGCCGCCGTGGTGGCTGCCACCGTGCAATCGATTGCTGACGCCAGTGCCATCGAGTGCGACCAGAGGGAGGAGCAGGAGGAGAAGGAGCAAAGGCAGAAGAAGCATCAGCATCAGCATCAGCAACCTCAACCTCGACAGGAAGGCATCCACTGAGGGGCCAATGACAAATACTGGACTCAGTCTCCGGGGAAGGGTGAACGGGTGCCTGGGCTGGGCAAGTAATTAAGGCTCAAGGGCAAGGACTTAGCTTGGCTTTCGCTGTTTGCGTGTCATTTGTTTAATGTAGTTTCAATGCTTTTAATGAACTTTTCCAATGAGAGCTTGAATTAAATGGGTAAACTTGAGTCTCAGTCCCAGCTGCTGATGATGATGATGATGATGACGCTGCTCCTGTTCCAACTCCTGTTCTAGTTGCTCTTCCTTTTCCTGTCTCGGTTCGTGCCTGCACTTTGGCTGCTTCCTCCAAGGCGCACAACTTCCTGTTTCCGGCCTCGGCTTACGCCTCATCCTTTCGCTTGCGCCCTCGCTCCTCCCCCTTTGCCTTAAAACGGGCAAATTAAAGCCGATAACACGGGCGCACGAGGCTGATGGCTGAGCCAGTCACGTGATTGATGGCTCATAAATTAGTCATTTTGCTTTAGCAGTCTATTTGAGAGTGTGTGAGTGTGGGGGGAGGAGGCTGGCATTCGGGGGCACTCGTTAAGGCTGGCAACTCCCACAGGACGTTGCTCAGTTGTCGCCTGTCTTGTTTGCCAGTTTTTCTCCGCAGCCTCGAGTGCAGCCTCGAAATCACCCGGTAATTTGGTCTAGGCCCCCTATTACCATCCCGACTGCCTGCCTCTCTGCCATTTAATAACAGCACGAGTCCTGCCTGCTAATGCACACTGGTTCAAGGACCAAGCGTGAGTGCCTGAATTTTGAATGATTGGACTATCTGTCACCACCCAGGACCAGGAACAGCACCACCGGCCGCAAGGACTAAGCCCGGCTAAGAGAGAGAGCCAAGCCGAACCGAGCTGGCTGGCCAAACTGGCCGCCCACCTAATATGCCCGTGATGTTGACATATTAGCCCCGGCAACGCCCACAGTTCGGCTGGAAAGGGTTAACAACCCAGGGCGACCTTCAATCATTTCGCCCTGAACTGGAGTGGACCCAAACGAACCGAAACGTAGGAGCCGAGTTCCCCTGTTTTGGCAATCACGGGCGGAATGATTGAGTGGCTGCAAATCCCAAGCGGAATTTTCATTTATTTTGCACAATTTCCATATGTTAAGCCATTGACTTTTATACCCTATTCTTTGGAAGGATATTAAAGGTGGCTGGGTTGACTATCTAGGAATATTTTGTGAAGCTTGGAGAAAATATTTAGAGTGAAGTAAATATTTAATACTTAATGGGAAAAGTAAGCAAATAAAATTATTAAAAATTACTAAACGAAAATTATGAATTCTGCTTGGAACTTAAGAATTCATTTGGTAAAGTTTTTTAATAACACCAAATTACTATTTATTTTCAGATTATTTGGACTTACTATTTAAATATTACAAATTTTGTTTTTTTTCTAAGCGCTTCAATATCCCAATCAGAGTATTTGGCCAAGAGGTATTACCCCCAAAATTCCTTTAGGGTTTTTTAGCTTTTCAGCTAGAACTTTGTACTTACATCCTTATCGCCGAGCCGCTCGACGCGGCAGTGGAGGAAGCCGGTCTGGCCGACGGTTACGGTCAAGTTGCGCGGCACATCAAAGTCGAAGTAGGGCAGCAGGTTCGAGGGCGAGACGGTGGTGGTCGTCGTCGTGGGCGGCGTGGGCGCAATAGCCGCGCTGTAGCCTAGAAATAGGAAAGAGAAGGCAGAATGGTTCAGAGAGCTGCGGCATAAAAAAACTTGTGCCAAATGGAAATTTATTTTCATTTTCATTCGCACATACTCGTATGTCGTATTGTTGGTTTTTAGCATGGCCCCGATCCCTGGCCACAACTTTTGGTGGCTGCCAAAGCCCTAACTGAAACTGAAAAGTAATAAAATTCGCATAAAAATTCTGCTCAAAAACGAGGCAGAAAAAACAAATAAATGAACGCTGAGAGGAATGGACCAGTATATGTGTGAGTGGCAAACAAAAAAAAATCCTCAACAAACAATTATACTTTCTTTTTTATTTCTTTCGGCATTTGTTTGCTGCTTTGTGAGTGCTCGCTCAGAGAAAAGGAGGAAAGGAAGGGACTTCAACTTGAAAATACTCAAAAAGGCCGGAATCGATGATGTCCTCTTCAAGACATAGATATGGTTTACTTAAGGTTCAAGTCTTATCATAATAAAGCAAGTATGAGACTATGCCCGAATATAGCATAAGTTTCCATTACAAGTATGAAAATGTGAGAGTTTTTGGGCTCAATCAAACTTCTATTAAATTAAGCATATACAAGGAATTATTAGGAATTTTATTAAAAGGTTTTAAATATGTTTTTTTTCCTAAATTAAATAAAAGTTTAACTGAATTTTAATTTTTCTCTTGGTTGTAATTAAAAAATTGTACCTTGAAGAACTTACATTACAGATTTTTTGCTGTCTTGTTTTTGTATTACGAACAAAACTATTTTTATAAACTTCTTGAAACTATATTTTTCTTAAAAATTATTTAATCTTGCATGAGTTATCAGACTTTATGATTAATTAAAAAAACTTATAAAAAAGGTAAGTATTGCAAGAAAAAAAAAACTTATCGAAAGAATTATATGCGCAATTATTTGGTCTTTTGTTCTCCGTCAACAGAAAAGATGCTAATTATGATGGTAAAAATGTTTTCCGGTCATCAGCACACTTTGGCCAAGTTTATGGCCATGGCAAAAGTTGGCCCACTAAATATGTCAAAGCAGGACAAAAGTTGTGTCCTGCAGCCGCTAAGAGCCAAGTTAGATAACAGCCTGGACTCCGGGGAGCCAGGGAGCAAAAACGGGGTGAAATAAGTTCATCAATTCGTGGCGCCCAGGCAGCTGTGGCTCAAAAGAAGACGGAAGAGCTGGGAAAAGTTTTGCACATCAAAGCCCGGTACAAATCGGCGTAGATCGCATGCAGCCAACTGGAATACGAATAATTGAATGAGGCGATACGCGACGAGCTCCTGCTGGCTGCTCTTCCTTGCTTTATCGAACTCCTCCGGCTGAACTGAACTGAACTCAACTAACTGGCAGCCGGGAATCAAAGAGCTACCGCTATCCATCGCCCGGAGACGGAGGAAAACTGCTGTTGCACATTTCCGTTTCCGCACGCGCCAAAAACGAGGGGGAGAAAAAATAAAGCGAAAAATCGAAAAAAGAAGTGAAAACTTTTGCCAAGGCACGCACACACACACACTTGCACACTCACACAAAGCCAGCTGGAAAACATACGCAAACTTTTCCACATGCGTAGCAACGTGAAAACACGAATCGACGCCACCACAACCATGGCACTGGCGGTTGCGTAGGGTCGGGATGTGGGTAGCTGGGCGCTGCTTCTGTGGGACATGACAAATTTTACGATTTACTCGCACTTTTTTCAAAAATTTCGAACACAAAGTTAAATTTAATGCGCACCCGCAACATTTGCGTACGTGCGGCTTTCCATCTTCGGGCAATATGCAAAACATTTCAGCATAGATAATAATGTAAGAGGAGCATCGGGGAAAAGTTTGACTGGAAAGTCGAATGGGAGATGCCCTTTGAATAAAGTGTCCTACTAGATATATCGAGGGGATCAGTTCAATAAGATTACATATTTTTTATAGCCAATAATCTTAATAAATACAGATTTTAAAAAGAGTTCCATTTCCTATTATTTAAATACTTTTTAATTGTTCTTAAATAGTTTGAGAAAATCTCAATATAAATATAATTTTAGAATGTCTTATTTGAAGTGTTATAAAATGTTTCCATTTGTTTTATATAAACTTCTATTTTCCTATATAATTTCAGAGTAAATTTGAGTATTTTTCCCTAAAGGTAAGCATAGTTTGCTACTAATTTTAAATGCAGCATCCTCCCATATATTATGTTTATTGTGCCTAAGCTGGGTTAAGCGCAGCTTATTCTAACTACAGAAAGACCCGCTTATACCCTGCCAGCCTCCACTCCCCCTCCCGCAGATCAGAGATAGGTAACAGGGTATCAAAAGCGAGCGAAAATTAGCTTAGAAATGCTGCACGTATGCGTGCGTGGCGCATAAACGGCGCGGAAAAGCGTGGAAAATTCGCTGGGCGGAAAACGCGCAGCGAAGCGGCGGCAGAGGGAATAGCGAAACTGAACTTAATTTATTGTTTATCAGCGAGCATGCAATTTATGGCAAAGATTTTCACATACAACATTTTTAGGCCCAGCCAGAGCCCAGACCCCCTCTTACCAATTTTGTTTTGGGCGTTGTGGAACTTTGGGCTAATTTTAAGTTTATGCATGGAAAATTTGCTCACGCTGTGAAAATTAACGATGCGGCGGCCGGGAAATATGCCTTGCCCAACTTGTCGATGCCTCCGATGCCGCCGGTTTGTTTGTTGTTTGCTGATGGCTGTTGGTAGCCGCCTGCCATTCTGGCCTGTTTTGGCTATCGATAACGGCCAAGCCGGCAGCTGGCTGCTGTCAGATTTTGGCTTGGCCTTTAAGCGTGCGCTTAATCAAAAACGCTCGGCGCCTGCAAATTAACATGATGCATGGCCCGGCCAAGGGGGGCAGGTCCTTCCTGCCTGCCACGTCCTGAGCTGCGGTTGAAGGTCCCAAAATATTTGTCGACTTTTCAACCCGAAAATTAGCAAATGTGGTGGAAAATGTTTGCGGTCGTGTGTGCGTGGGGGTCATGGGGCACAACATATGAATATTTATGGAGCCAATTCGCGCCGAATGAACATAAATTTAAATTACCGAAAATCGAAGGGCAAACTGTAAAACTAAGGACGTACTAATTGAGCGTGAAAACTCATGGAGGAGGAGAGAGAAAATATAGGAGACTTGGTTATTAATAATAAAAAAATACAATTTAAAGCAGTACAATATATTTCTTTACTTGTAAAAATGGCTAAGAAGTCATCGCTGGTGGCTAATTACAGCCAGAACAATTACCAGAAACCAACAATCAATAAAAAAAACTATCCTAACAACACAATTAAAGCAAAATGATAAATTGACACGAGACTAGTGCTGTATTTCTTTCTCCTGGGCCTTTGGCCCAGTTAATCTCAATCGGCTGCCAACATCAGCATGTGTAACCAAGCGGAGACGAACGCCAGGAGCAGCCTTGGAGAAGCCTTGGATTGTCCATGATCCCGGGCACTTAAGGTTAAGTTGCACTGACATCGCCCTGACGCGCTGAGTGGCAGTCAGTCGATGCACTCAACGGGGCTGCTCTGGCTTCCTCCCCGTCTGCAGTCTAGGGAGTCTAGACTAACAGGACACTCACACAGCTGGAGCTCCTTAAATATGCTCCTCCATCGATTATGCCGGCAAAGTGTTTCCGTTTTGGCTCCAAGCGAGCGGATGTACATCTAAATATTTGTGCAGCAAATTGCTTCTGCCACTTTGCCACTCTATTTGCTAGGGAAAATTAAATCAAAATGAAAATTTGACAGATAAATATATTGGGCATCTAATCAGCAGAGTTCTGTTTGAATACAAAGTCAAAGAAAACCGGGATTAAGCAGATTTGTCTTCCAGCAGATCGCGTTTTTTTAGGGACACTTTTTAAATAAGGTCCTTTGGGTCTCTGGGTTTTTCATATTCTTGTGTGCGGCAAAGTTTTTGTCGTGTGTCGCCATTTTTATGGCTGACAATGTCTGCTCTTCTGCGCTTTCCTCTGACTTTCCTCCGCCCAGCCATTTCATCACTCAGTTGGCATTATAAGTGCCGCATTTGGAATTTATGATTATTTTTCTTTCGCATTTCGTTCCCTCTTCCCTCTTTGGAGCCTGGCTAATGTGGCCATATGAATGCTTAAATACAAATACGCATACAAATCGGGGCCAACTATAAAAAGAGGCGGTCATGACTCACAATGAGGCACGATAAGTGAGAGCGGCGACATATTAGGCCATCATGTGGGTTGTGTGTGTGTTCGTCGACTTTTGGCTCGAGCAGAACTTCGTTAGACAGCAGCTCGGCGATGTCGCATTTCAATGAGCATAAAATCCCATGAAAATGTTGCAAAGATGAACCGCTCTATCACCCAGAGCCGTGCCTTATTTAAAAACCGCCCCGTTGGTATTTGCATGCGCATCACATGCCACGCAGAAAACCCCGAAAAATCCCAGCAGAAAAACTTTGAAGCTGGCAAAAAGCAAAAAAATACAAAAATCGAAAGCCAAATCAGATAAGCGACCGATGAATGCGACTAGGACATGTGACGGATGTGTGGAGAGGCTGGATGGACCAGCAAATGAGGAATAAAAGTCAGGAATTATCAGGAATCGCTTCAAGGACTCCCAGCCGGCACACTCGAAGGTGAGTGCACGAGCAGGAGAAGGTGGGCAGGCCCAAAGGAGATATTTGCCACAGATACTTGTACGTATCTATGGCTTCTTGTGGCCACCGCACCCGCTGCACCCTCGGGCACAAAGCACAGGCACAATCATTTTCTGGGGCCACAACTGCTGGCGTTGGCAGGTTCGGGCTAGGTTCCCACAGCTGAGCTCAGCAGTTTCGCCTCGAAGTGTGCTTCACTTAAATACAGACATTAATCGGAGCACAAAATCTCCTCTTCAAGCTGTTTACATGCTCCACTACCAGTGACACATACTTTATGATCGAAATCGATTTGACTCCGCTTCCTGTTCCCAATCGCAATCGCAATCGCAATCGCCATCAGAATCACAATCACAATTGCAATCGCAATTGCAATTGCACTCTCGACGGAACGCAATTGTGAAAACAATTTCAGCTGCTTTATTGTTTGTAAATGAAATCCTATATTGGTTAACCGACAAAAGGGTAAAAGTTGTTGCAGCGCCTTGCCTTTTCGAAAAATTGATTACACTTAATGGCGGAGATAAAACCGTAAAGCCCCGGCCACACGGCGTATGTGTAATGTTCGAGCAATTATCATTGGCATATTGCAGGCCATTCGCTGGCAAACGCAGCCATTCTGCCAGCGGTCATATTTCACTTTAGCTCTGCAACGCAGGACCCTGGATCCCCCATCCCAACCCTGTGCCACCGATGCTGGCAATTTTCTATTAAGTTTGCCTCCACTCGGTCGATCCGAGTGCTCAGACGACAGTGTGCGCACTTAGGCGCGACAATTAATTTATGGCCTAGACGCTCTGCCAGCCCATAAATTATGCCTCCGAATGCCAATGAGAACGAGCGAGCGAGAGTGGAGCGTTGCCTGCTGCTGGTCGCAATAATTGAACAACGTGGCGTATGAGTAACGGGAGTTGATAGCCAGGCATGTTACACAATGACGCGATTACACAGAAAGAAAAGAGTGACTGCCATTACATATAATTTACAAGGAATCAGGTAAGAAGTTCTATAGAAAAAAATGTTTTTAATTGATATTAAAAAAAAACTTTAAGGCTTATTTTTTCTATTTGATAGTGTATCATATTTTAGGAATTTAGGTATTCCATCTTTATTTCTCTCTATGTACGAAACATAAGTAGCCATAACCAATACTGTTGATTAATTACCCGCTGATATGCCAACACACGGAAAGACACAACTGCCTGTGCTCCGTCGATTGCAGGTTTTGGTTACATTGCAGCTAATTGCCTGCTGATTGAATCCGACAGATTGAACTCGAAAGCAATCAGCACTGAGCACAGGAGCCTCCCGGCTCAAGCTCGGATGAGACCACTTAAAGATAGTCGGCAATGACATAGTTTCAGGGGCCCGGGATGAGGCATCCAGTCAGCTGAACAAAGTGTCCTGGCTGAACAATAAACAAGTCCTGGCATTGATTTCTATCTTGGCAAACTTTCCATTTGTGCCATCTCTCTCTCGGGCGCTTTGTTTGGCCAGCCTTTAAGTTGGCCAAAAGTACGAGAGAGTTTGCCTTGAAAATTTTCCGGTTGACTTCAAAGCAGAAATGCAAAAATGACATTCACATCGAGTAGTAGTAGTGCCGCACTCAAACGACTACCTAGAACCGAAATTTGTATTGTATGCAGGCATTGAACTTTCGCCAGTTTTCCCCGACTTTTCCCCGAGTGGAGGGGACAACGAGGAAACAATACAATACGGGCCACTATTACGTTACGTACGTCTCTCTCTCTCTCTCTCTGGCTTTGAGGGCAAAAGTTAAGGCAGGCGGCAGGACAGAAAACAAAGCAAACACACACACAAGCAAAAAATCATGCAGACTTTTGGGCGACGCTTTTATGGCTATCTGCCGCTGTTGTTGTTGCTGCTGTTATTGCTGACTTTTTCATGATTATGTGCCTCATTTCGGAGCGAGATAGCCATAGAGCGGGCGTTTTTGCTAGCCGCTCTGATTTAATTTAACAAAATGCCGCCAGCTAAGAACTCTGGCCTCCGGGCCATTGCCATTTGGTCAATTCCTATGCGACTGTGGTATCGCACTGTGTGTCGCTCCATTCCAATCTTCCTCTCTCTCTCTCTCTCTGCGGCTGTGTCCTGTCATAATTTAGCACATTTTATTAGCCGTTTTTGCTTGGTCGATAAGAACAGGCAGTCATGCACAGAAAGAAATTGGGCCAACACAATAGCGCCTGCCTGAGTGTTGTCTCAACGAAGGCTGAAACTTATCGTGTTGAATTCCAAGACATATCTGATGGGTAATAATTTTCCGCTTTATAATTTAAGTAAAATTCAAGAAGAAAACATAATTTCAATTTTTTTAAATCAATATATTAATTTTAAAACATTTTTTCAAAGTGAAAAACTCCTTGGCCACTGCCTGGACATCTAACGTAGGTCGTGGTCGCCCTGAAGACTCTCGCACATCAAATTAGGTTACCCTGTAACTTGCCCTAAGGGTTCAACGCTGCGTATGAGTGATTTTTATGGCATTTTTATTTGGTCCAAGGGATTGAGGATTGAGGGCTTATATGAGGACGCGCACCCACTAAGCCTTGTCTAGACGGCATCCTCCTGGCTGCTCCTCATTAGCCCGCGGTGTTTATGAAGCCTTTGCCGCCTTTGCCGAACTGTTAAGCACATTAACACTGCAAAACTTTTCGCCGACAAAGTAAACAACTTACAACGAAATGCTGCATCAGCGAAAGAAAAGCGGGGAAAAATCTCATTTAATATGCATGCGCGATGGGGAAAAGTCTCTTGCGATTCGCGAGTGGGGGAATGCAAATGGCGATGCCAAAGTTTCGTTTCGTTTGCTTTAATCAGTGCGTAAAATATTCAACTGCAACTGGCAGCGGAAAGGGACACACAGAAGGATGGGGGAAATCTCCCTCTCTTAACTTGACTTCTGTCCTTTTTTCGCTTTCGTTTTTCTTTTCCAATTCTGCGTCTTCCCTCGTCTTACATGCGCCTCAAAATGGCTTTACTGCATTTGCAGCTTGCATTGCTCGAACTGGCTGTCGCTGACATCCTCTTTTGCGAGACAATAGACTCAGCCAGGCTCAAGTCAGCTCCAAGTTCCTCGCAGGATATTCCCGTGGCCACGCAGCTGATTCGCTTATTGTGTGGCACGAATTTCCACATGCTGGATGTCCTGACAAGCGACGGGCGACAGTTGCGACAGGATGGGGCGAGCCGCGGTTCCACAAAAATATGCCAAACGGCAGCTCCTCTTGGTGAAGCAGTTTTCCCAAGCGCTTCTGGAATAATTTGGCTTGCAAAAATATTAACAAAATCCCGTGAATAAATTGTAATGAATGGCCCAAGCATTTATTGAAATTTTTACCGCCGTTTGGCCCGCCGAATGAAAGCGAAATAAATTTCCAGGGCAAGCGGGATTAAGGAGAAATTGTCGTGGAGCGGAGGAAAGTGCTTGTAAATGACAGCCATAATTTTACAGTTAATGGTTTGACATAGGCACAACCGCCGAGCAATATAATTATATTGCAACGTGTAGGGTCCTCTCCTTGGAAGCTGAAGCAATTAGTGAGCAAAATTCTAGGGAAGTACAGCGGCCTGACAAGGTGTTTTTTGTATCGACAGCTGAGGGAAAATATTCGGTGGAGTTTTTTATTGGAAGTTGTAAAAATATTTAATTGCCGAACGCATGTCTCCTTGATTATTTTTTAATGAAAAGCGGTTTATAGACTTTTTGAAGCTAATAAAGACAAGGAATTTTGAGTTTTTAAAATTAAAACCTTGCGAGTTATGTTAACTTCCTAAAGCGCATTTGGATAAGAACTTTCTTCTAGTGATTGAACTTTATAAATAATAATAAATTAATTACTGAATTTCAAATATATAAATATAAAATTATATAATAATTAATGATGTTTAAAAATTTAGTAGATATTGATAGGCTAGCTAACAATTAAGAACTTGTAGTATTCAAACTTCGTTAAAAGTTGTTACGAGCTTTCTATATCTCAAATAATTTTCTCTTATAATATTTACTTTAAAGAACACATTTTCACGTTGAATTCGTCGAATAGAAACAGCCCAAGGCATGTTTTGATTCTTGGAAGAGCATCATGTTGTTAAGCCTTCCATGGAAATCAGTCGTATGTAAATGCAAATTGGTTTGTACTTCATCTCCCGTCGCGGCCACTTTGCATATTCGTGTGTTTTTAATGGCGCAGAGCTGTTCGTGTTCCCTGGAATTGATTTTCGGCACAGCGATGCCTCGTCATTCGCCGCAATGGAGGATGAGCTCTTAAATATTCCGCTGCCACAATGAGGTGGCACTTTAAAGCCGCCCGGACAGGGGTGAATGCCAAGTAAATATATCTACTTACAAAACTCTCAAGTTAATGGTCGACTCTATTGGGCTTAAAAGTCAACAGGTTGGGCCACAGTTCATCCCGCCACGTCCGAAGGATCTGCTTTGGTCCTGGTCCTGCTCCTATCTCCTATTCAATTTGCATTGAGTATCATTGTTGTTGTAGCTGTTGCTGTCGTCCTGGCTGGGTCACACACTATACAATGAACGCATAACGACTCGAACGAATGAAAGTGTGCAAATAAATATGTTTGCTGGGGGAAAAAGGACAGGAAAAAAACAGGAAAACTGCTGTCGAGGAGCCAGGGAGCGAATGGAGCTTATTCATAGTCCAGTCACAAATTCAACACCTACGCAACTATTGTGCCAATTTGGGGACCCAAGTTGACCTTTTTTTTTTTGAGATGCCACCACCCCTCAACCTGCGCCTGACAATGCATGCAAATGACGGCATTTTTTCTCTTCAGCCCCGAGAAGTGGAATTAAGGGTGTGTTGTTGCCTTTTGCACAGGGAGAAAATACTCATCGAATAGTTAAAGCCAATAAACTAATCAGAGTTTTGTATTCATTAAACTCTAAGACATCTTAAAAGTTGCTTAATTATTAGTTAATTATTATCAAATTCATTAAAAATACATATCTTTTATATACTAAGAAGAACCCGCAGGGAAACATTTAACTTTTCCTGAGGTTTAATCAAAATTTGTAGACTTTAAGGCTCCTGAGATTAGAAGTGGCTTAGTCACCATATGGTTTTCTTGCTCTGTATGCTGGATATTTTCTTTTTTATTTTTGGAGCTGGCCCCTAGATTCCTTTGTGCCGGGGCTCTACTTCATTTTTGGGTTACTTTGCCCGGCTCACTGCTAATGTCTTCACTTTGGTGTGGTGCGGGGGCTCGGCCCGTCTGGCCCGGCTATGGAATGGTCTGCTCTATGAGCTTGTTAGCACTCATAAAAGCGCCTGAAAGTATGCCATTCCAGGAGGCCTTTGTAATTTTATGCCTGGCCTGCGACATCAACATCAACACCAAACGGCAGCCGACACAGGAAGGCGGAAAAGCGGAAAACGGAAAACTTTAAGTCTTCAAATACGTTGGCTACGTGTCGCCAATGGGAATCTGTATGCTAATTCCTGTTGCCGGGGCTGAAAAACAAAGTCTCTGCTTCGTTTAGCTTTAATGCGTCATAATCAACACAATCATAATTTGCATGAGGCATGCTCCGCATAATTTTCCACATCATTTCCCAGGCAGCAACAGTGGCAGTGGCAGCAGCAGCAGCGGCAACTAATATGCCACGGGAGTTGGAAATTAGCACTCGGTGGTGGCCCATCTACTAGAAGGAAACTTATGTAACCCAAAAACCACAACAACAAAGCAACAGCAACTGGGACAACATCTAGGAGCGAGTGCAGCTCATTGTTTGGGCCACTAATTGAACTCCAACACCGACACACACTGGCCCAAGAAAGCATGGCTCATTTAACCCCTGGCAGCATAGGGCCAAAACCTGATTTCGTGCCTGGGTTACACTACTTTGTGGGTCCCAGGGCCTACAAACTTTTAATCTCGAGCTGATGCCTGCTCCCCTTCATCTCTCTCTTTTATAAACTTGAAAACTTTAGCTTATTTTTGGGCCCAAATAAATTATGAAATACACACATACATTCCGCGTTGCCATCAATTAGTTCAATAATTCATAAATTTCTAAATTGTGCTTTTAATTAGCCGTGTTGTTTGTGCAAAGTGCACTAATTATGAGTTAATCAATTCCGATTTACAGGCAGCCATGAAATATGAAGGCCACACATTTAATAATTGATCGAATGAGTGCTCTTTCTGCATGTCGGACTGTAAAGTGACGAAGTCAAAATTGGATTGGAAACCAGACACTGCGACGAGTCAACTAACAAAAGCCACTTTAAGTTTGTCTTTGTTGGCTTTCCGACAAAGCCAATTTAACTTGGCCAAAGTAATTGAGTGCAAACGAGGGATTAAAGTCAAAACGCAGTCAATTGGCGCGAACAGCGTCCTTGGCCGGCAGTTGAAATGTAAAACAACTGAAATGTAAGTGCATTTCGTTGTGAATTCGTGTTGTCAACCATTTTTTATTGTTTGCTCGTCGGTTAAGCCGCCGCGTGACACAAGCAACTTGCATCAGTCGCGGCCACGTGGCGTATACGCAATGCCTGATTTATGCATGCTTAACTGTAGTCAGTGGGCACCGCTAATTGACGCCCGACCACATGGCGTATGCGTCATATTTGAATAGTTTGCTTAATTATATGAATATGGCAAAAACGTTTTGCGGTCGCCATTTCACAGTTTCAACTGCCTGCTGCCTGTCACTACAGTTCTGGCCCGTTGTCAGGCACTCAATTGGCGGCAGCCACATGAAAGCCAGCAGGAAAATTGGAAAATGTTCCAGCGGGCATTCCCTATTGATAAATATTTTTTTTTTTTTAGGGGAAGGAAATCCTCCTTAATTCAGTGCCAGTAAACTTTTCCCGGCACACACACCCACAATTAAAGTAAATGATGCTGAGCCTGGAACATCTTGTAGCAATATGAGAAAATAAATAACTTGATGTAGATGGGAATTACTTTTGCGTATTTTGTTTTGCATTTTGATGAGTTGCTGCTGCGTCTGTCTGTGAGCCGGGCGCCCATCCAATTTATGCCCACGGCTCTTTTCGTCTGACTACGACTATCAGGAGAAGGCACATACACATGAGCGGGAGCGGGAGCCGGATACCAAGCCCGTGTCTACGTTAATGTGTGCTTCTAATATATCACGAAATCGATTTTACGCCTTGGTGGAGCTGGCAGGAGCCGACATATTCCATCCCTACGCTTTGGCAACTTTAAGCACTGCTCATCACTCAGCTTCACTGAGAAGACACGATCCAGAAGCTGACCATGAATGTTTCAGGCATTGAATATTCCATTAATGCGTCGACAGGGACAGATGGATGATTGTCACTCAGTCCACGGCCATTCAAATTAGATCTGGGAGCTGGGCTGTAGGTATAAATTCCAAATGATTTGCGCTGATTGCGCCGAGTCGTAATTAAAGTTTTACAACCTAATTAAGGCCAGCGAACCGAAGCGAACCAAACTGAACCGTATGGAGACGGCTCAAGAGTTCTTCAATTAGGCCACGCGAATCGGACTGAAGGACAGCCGATGGGGGGCATAAACATTTTAATGACTGACGAAAAGGGCGATCAATGACAGGCAGTACGCATACGCATTGCAGTCCGTGTCCATAAAAGAGGCCATTAAAGGTCGGTGTGTGTGTGCGGGTAATGGATGTGTTCACATGCGGACACATCCTGGCCTGCTTTTACGGCTTTCCAATCAAATAATCACAGCAAACGTTTATCGCCTTCACAGAGGGCAGACACATTCTTATTCATTAGTCTGGTCCGAGCATAAAAAGGACACTCCACGCCAGGCCAAGGGATAACGTCCGCCCCGTCCGACGCTTGTGGAAGCCGCAAAAGCGTTGGTGGGAAACACGAGTAGAGCAAGTATCCGAGCCCGAGGGTCGAGTATCCAAACTAATTACTTGGCTTTTTGAGCAGAAAATGTAATAAAATTTTTAGCCAGCAGCGCAATGCAGTTAAAACACCTCCGACCGAGTCCTTTCCTCGTTTCCTTCGCCAGGCTGCCTTATTTAAATGTTGCATACTTTGGGGCAAGAGCAGCCATAAAATTTCCGCCATTAGCAAGCACATTGTTGCCGGCTATTTCTATGATTAATACAAAACTTATTTATATACAGTTTCCCCTTTTACAGTCCCCGTCCCCTCTCCCCGCATCTCTACGAGCTTGTTTTCAGCTCTCAGCTTCCTCTTGTTGCATGATTTACTTATCTCTGTGACTCGCCTTCCTTGCTTTCGGCTCCTTCTTCCTTGCGGCCATTTGAATTGCACTGTTTTTTCTTTTATGGCCAACGAACGAACGGAATCCGCTGTGGCATACTTTCTGTGGCTAAATACATTTGGATTGCCCGGCTGGCTGGCTCTTGATGCAATTTAAATGATTAAGTATTTTTTGCGGAGTGCAGCGCAGACTAAGCCGGGAAGTGATTTAAAATTTTCATGAAATTTCATTTCCCAGTAACTCATTGAAACTACGTTGCCCAGGGTACACGCCTCTTGGAAGTCAATTAAATGGTTCTGGGAAACAATTTCACGCGAAACTGGGTTGGACTAAATACATTTATACCTGGTGAGAGTTGAGCAAAGGGTTAAACTGTACTGTACTATACCGAATTGCAGCCTTCTTACTGCTTATACCTTCGCTCCTGGCAGTCTCAGTTTCATATTTTTTGCCATTTCAGGCCGCCTCAGTCGAGCAGAAGTTCCATTAATTTGGCCCATTCATTAATTGCGTCAGTCACTAATTTATAAGCTGCTGTCGGTGTCCACTTTGTTTCTGATGCCCAGTTTTTGTTTACATTCCGGCAAACAGGATACTCGCAGGACATGGCCAGACTGAGTGGGGTAGGAGGGTTGCGACAGGATGCGGATACTGACAATGGGAAATCATGAAATGTAAACCAAAGGGAAACATCAGCAAACACCAAAGGCAAGGAGGCGGCCAGAGAAGGACGGAACCCAGAAAGCAGAAAGGACTGAGATATGGACAAAGCGAGAGCTGGGCGCAAATTACATGTATAATCAAGTGAAGAAATACGAGAGCACATTAATAATCCAGATTCATTAAGGCGAGGCCCCAGAGAGCGGTGGCAAATCCACCAAAACAGGCAAAACAAACAAATTGCAAATTGCAGCTGGCAAGCAAAAATCATGGGAAAAGCGAAAGGGCAAAGCACAAAAAAAAAGGGTGGAAATAGCCGATGCCAAATGGCAAATTGCTTGGCCAACACTTTTCCGGGCTTAAGTGCGCTTTTCCCCTTAATGTTACACAACAAGCGGATAAACATGGGACTACAGCTACATTAAAAAAAATTTAATAATGATATGGTATTATTTTAAATTTCGATTTAGTGAAAATTATGTAAGTATTTAAGAACCCAATGAGTTAGATGATTAATAAATAATTACAATAATAAAATGACAAGTTAATAAAAACAAAATTAATTATATGAAGAATTACCCAAGCCAAACAAAAACAAAAATCATTTGAAAGTTAATAAAAATATACTTCAAGGTCTCATAAATAAATCATTTAATGATAATTAAGGTTCAAGGCAGTTAATAGATATTATTATAAATATTATAAATGGAAAATGAGCTGGCAAACTTATTTATATTATATTTAATTTATTAAAGTAACTTTAAATATGTTTAAGTGCTTAAACCATGGACTCCATTGAGTCCACTTAAGCGGCTTAACACCTCAAATTAAGTAATAAAGCTCTGGGGTCGACTGTTGGCCAGTGGGACAGGACTTATTGGACACCATCGAGGATGTTCTAGCCTAGCCGCACATTTGCTGTGAACTCATAACTGGCAAATGGAAATTTGTAGATGTTGTCAAATTTAATTAAACGCCACTTTCGGTCGGGCCCATGAATAATCGAGTGCAAATAAAGAGAAAATGAAATTATTTTGAATTTGTCACTGTCGCGGTTTGTTGGCAGTAAGTGGCTGACAGCTCTGCTTGGCTCCTCACCTGCTGGTTGCCAATGAGACAACCGACAACGAGAGGGAGCACGAGCACGAGCAGGAGCAGGAGCACTCGAAACAAATTGCCACATCCTGGATGTCTCGTCTTTGCTCGTCTCGTCTCGACTCGTCTGGGGTTTGTGCACCTTGGCAACCACAGCAATAACCTCGACTTTGCCGCATAAATCTTCATCAGTCAAAGTAAGTAGAACAACAGCAGCAGCCACGCCTCCACCTCTAGATCCTCCAGATCCTCCTGCGACTCCTCCGGCGACTCCTCCTGCAACTCCCACCGTACTCAAAAGCCCCTCGAGCAATTTGCTGGCATTTCAGTCGCGGTTTGAGACTCAGTTTCGCTTTCATTTTATTTATTTATTTTATATTGCGTACCGGCTTTAATTAAAATTTATTTAAATACATTTTTTTCGGCAATCATTATGCCTGCAAGGATACGTTTCGCGCTCGAGCTCAAGTTTCCTTTCCTGCCCTCCCCCCCCTGGTGGCTGTGCAAGCGTGATTTATAATGAAAAGTTCACAGTCGCCGGTCGGCAGCGCTAACGAAATGCAAACATGCATACTAATTACATTTAAAACCGTCAGCTAAGCCAAGTTAAGCACGAGAATAAATCCTTTCTGGCTCGAGGAGGGAGCAGGGCAGGCCGGGCGGTACAAAAAATGATTACAAGTGTAGGATGTGTAAAAAACGGATCTCCCTTTGTCGCTGTGTGAGCGCGAGTCCTCATCCCCTGGAAATTATTTGTAAATGCTGTTTAGAGCTGCCGCTGAGAGGCTTTTCTTTTCGTTGGTTTTCCCTTTCTCCGCTGCTGCTGCTTCTCTTTGGGGCTTATTATTTGCATATTTCTGGGAAAGCAGGAAAAGCAGGAAAAGCAAAGCGTGGCGAAAGCAAAGGAGTGGATACTCCTTGGCCGGCGCGTGTGAGTGGTGCTATATCTTTCGAATCCACTTCAGATCCAATCGCAGCTGGGTCAGCGGATACGGTGTTCATTTCGGAATGAACAATCTATGCTAATTCAATCCGAGGGCCAACCCAAAAAAAAATAAGAAATACTTCACCATATTCGAAGCCTTCCCAGATCCCGCTCCAATCCCGCTCTTTCGACAACATTAAGCGGAATTAAATTCCAACACGCCTCTGATGTGGCTAAGAGGGTTTCGGCCCACTCCATCTGGCGCTTCGTTTTCATCATCGGCCCGGGTATGTTTACACAGCTTTCTTTCTTTCTTTCGGCGCCGCCTTCCCGCTTTTCTTTCCTGTTTTAAAGAGAAATTCTTCTCGAGAACACAAACTCCGGGGCGAGAGTGCTAATGAAATTATGAGAGTGCGTGCGGAATTTTTTTATGATAATATATTTAATGAAATGCCATATGGTTGTTTATTAGCATATTAAATATTTACGCTGACAGTTGGGGGCTGCTGTGGCCACATAACGTATACGCACCCCAACTTCAAATGAGAGTCGCAAATAAACGGGGAATCTCATTCGCTTCTTGTTTGCAGTAGAAAATGTTAATTAGCTGCAATGTCGCTTAGACTTTTGATTTGTTTCTGGCCGGGCGGCATCGCTTTCCTTATCACCATCACCAGCTCCATCTGTTGCTTTAATTTTCTATCTGAGCGATTTGATTAACGGCAACCACCTGACATCCGCACACAGCTCAATAAGGATCTCAAGGCCCGAGTGCCTTGGCGAGTTTTCGCCTGATTGGTTAATGGCAGCTGCGACTTTCTCCGGCTGCTATGTATATAGCTGTGTATTCAAGTATCTGTGCATCTGTATAGCTATATAGCTGTGTATCTATGTATCTGCTTAGCAATTACGTGTGTGCCTTAAGTACACACACACACACACACACACAAAGCTGCCTGTCAGATGATTAAGCTGAGCAAACATTCACACAAATAGGCGTTCCATCGCTTCGCTGCATTTCAATTATTTGGATCTCGAGCCTTGGGTATAGCAATTTAAAGTTGCTTTAAGGTGTCTCTCTCTCTCGGATCAATAAATCGTTAGGGGGCTAACCTCATCGATTTATTCATCGCTCACTACTTGAATATCGAATTGATGAAATCGTGTCACTCGCATAAACACCACACACACACACGAGCAATTATCCCCAAACATGGCACACTTGTCTCCCTCCCAGGCATGGGTCCTTGTACCCAACCCTCGCTCGTGGAAAATCTGTTGAGCCGAAGAAAGTCACAGGCCTGCTCTTGTCCCCTACTTTAGGTGCTGATGAATGCACAGTCAGAAAATATCGAAGCCCAAGGTACATAAATCCTTAAAAAATTATTACAAAAATTGGAAAGGTCCGAAAAATAGTTGTAAAATGTATAAATATAATACAAAACTTATTAATTAGTAAATAAAGGGATAATATAAAAATTTATCAAGTTTTAAAATATTATAAAATTTCAAAAATATTATAACTTTGGTGAGAGTAGCCGGAATAATCTCGGGATCACCAGCTCTCAGATATCTAGAGTTTTTTTTTTCAGAATTAAACGGACCAATGCTGCCTTAAGATCTCTTAAATGAAAATTCAGGAAATGCATATTTTTCATTGGGAGAATTGAAATGTCGCTTTTTAAAGTTAATACTAATATTAAGAGAGTTACAGTATCAATATGAGGATATTTACTATGTATAAAGACTCTTACCCATTTACTGTGTTTTTTATTAGTTATTCATTATATTTATAGTTTATAAATAATGCAAAGCAAAAATGTAATATTCATTTTATTAAAACCACATTTGATATGGCGTTACTGCCTGTCACTAACCATCAATTTATAAAAACTAAGCCGCAAGCTTTAAAATGTTTGCTTAGCCTTCAATAAATGAAATTCAAATCTTTACAGTGAGAAAAATTATATATACAACATCATGTTAAGTGCTATATTTTCGTTAAATGTATCCTACAAATAGGTATGTATCTGGCTGGGCATGACAAAGGCAGCAACAAAATGCTGCCTGGAATGCCGGAGATTTAGGCAAGTGATACATCAGCTGCTCGGGCGGAATGGGGGCGAAATGGGGCGGGGCTTAGGCCTAAAAACGGGTTAATGAAAATGAATGCGACACTCGCAGCTCTTCCGAGGCGGGCTCAACACTTTTGTCATATACAATCTACGTTATGCACATGACTGTGTATGGGTGTACAGGGTGTCCTCCTGCCACATATCCTTCCTTTCGGTGCCGGGGTTTTTGTGCACTTTTCCATGGACCTTTTGTGTTTGTCCCGTGGGGGATTTTAACATAATGAATGAATATGAATTTACTGTGACATTTTTAACTGTGGCTATATTTTTCGTGTTGCTGGCTTTTAGGCGATAGCTCTTTGTTTTCTCGTTTGTCTCGCTGCTTCCGTCAAGTGAGTGCACATAATGCGACCATCCCTCCCATATATCCCTCCAGCACACGCACACGCACACACACTGATATCAATCATTGTGGATTATAAAATGTGCCACTGACTGACTGATGCAGGACGGCGAAATGAGCCGGCGAAAGAGACAAGTCAGCAGCTACACTCGGTTGGGGTTTCTTTCTTTCTGCGTTTTTTTGTTTTTTTTTTGGGAACCCCCCGCGGGGCCAGACAGTTGGCAAATGTATCATTAATATATAATGCGCCAAAAGTATGCAAAACTTTTTCTGCTGCCACTTTTTGCGCAAAAGCTGTCAACAGACAGTCGGAGTCAACTCGACTCCCTGCCCGCACATTAAGCGACTTTCGTGGCAGCTAAAAGCCAAAGTGGGATTAGACTGCGGTCCCATATTGGATTTTTATTTCAGAAGGTTATTAAATGATCCACCCATGAGTGTGACTCTCTCGCTGTGACCGTCTGTATCTGTATCTATATCTTTTGCCCAGAAAACGTCAACATTTGCTTAGCAGCTCGTGCACACAAATCAACTTTAAGGCCTCCAGCAGGCAGCACAGAAGCCAGGATTTAGGACTCGGTACGCAGGACTCTGAGTTCTGGATTCAGGATCCAGGAGAACATAAAACTAACAGCCATCGAGGCATGTTAAACCAACTGCAAATTGCCTCCCGGCTGCAGCCACAAAAGAGTCAGCTTATTAACTGCCTGACAACTTTCCTAGCATACATCAGGACGGCTGCACCTGCAGCAAGCTTGCGGTTGCCAGGAGAAATAATTAAAAATAATTACGACCATGCTGGCAAACAGGAGCCACAACCACTGGGCCCAGCCGGATCGGCCTGGGATATGAAGTTGGGATTGGGAGTTCAAAGGATGGCAGTCTCGCTTTCTCTCTCTCTCTGAGCTGGCCAATGACAGTTGTAGTCGGAGTCTCAGTCGTAGTCGTTGCAGTAAAATTAATAACTGCACACACGAGCCAAAAAGAAACACACAGGACACAGTATACCGGCATCCACAGGCCCTGTCATTTCTTTGCAGATTTTCTTCTCAGCAGCTATTGTAAAGTACACGCAGAGAAATAAGGTATAACTTTTTTGCTAATAGTTTAATGCGGAAATATATAAATTATTATAGGAAATACCTATTTGGAGAAATGAGTAATTAAAAAAATAAGTCATAAATATTACTAACAACACAAAAACAAAATATAAAATTAACTATGAAATTAATTAAGAACTTATTTTGAAGTAAAACAAGGATATTTTTCTATCACAAAATACAAATAAATAAACAATTGCAAATTATTTGGAATATATAAAAAAAACTCCCTTAAAAACCTTTACCTTTCAAATATTTCAAAGCTTATTCTCTGTGTAGAAGCTGGCGCCATGGATTTTCAGAACCCAAGCAGTTTTGTAATAACAGCAATTGCTGGAGATTTCTTCTCCCTGTTTTCCCCCTTGCAACATGCTAAGGCCACACATTAAGTATACGCAATGTTGTTCGTAGCAAAGTAAGAAGTACATACGATGTGCTGAGTATTCCATCAGATTTTGGAATTTCACACCAGCTCAGAGCTCAGGTTGTAGTTTACGACTTGTGCTTGCTTTGAGTAATTCGTGGCACTTTTAATCTCGCATTCCGATATCAACCAAAATCATAATTAAAGCAGTTCCCTGGGGAACTCTCGCTCCTCCGAGGCTACGTCCAGGCAACACGTGTGGACAATTCTCGGCCTGATAATGGGATGTGGCTTAAGTGCTACATGGACAAGGACAAGCATTTAGCAAAAGGGGCAGCTCTGGCCTGCTCCCACTGAAATTATTTTAGATTGTCGCTCAAAGTTTGGACAGAAGGGCTGGCGGGGCCGCACAAAAACAGAGCTTGTTCTACATCATGGGCCGTTCTAGGGGCCATTCACTCGGCTTTTAGCTAAGCTTTGCTTATGGTCCGGCCGGCAAATTATCAAATCCATCCTACGCACTGTCCTGGGCTTGGGGGACCGACCGAAGGATACGGGGAATCGGATCGGTCCTGCTTCAGGCCGCCCTGGGAGAGTCATCTAATGTCCGCACGTAGTAGCTCTCTCTCGCACTCTGGTCCTGTGAAATTTAACATATGTGCCCCAATTTGTAAGTGTGCGCGTGTGTCCTGTGTATTTGAGAATTGTGCAATTTTTCAGGCCGCACACACACACAGGGGCCCATCGGGCCCCAGGGATAATCAGATTGAGACCAGATGGAGGCCGGAGGAGCTGCTGCTCCTTGCGGACACCGAGGCAGGCCTTCTCTCCCGGCCTCTTTCCTCTTGACAAACTTTATTTAATACCGTAATTTATTGTGAGCAGGCCGGCGAATGCGTGGCAACAAATTGAAACTGAATTGAGGTCCTGGCCAGGACACAGTCGAGCGGGCGAGCTGCCGAAACAGCCTCTGGCCTCGGTCATTAGCTGTTTGCGCAATTAATATCAAAAGTCAGAGGCGTCAGCATTCCATATTTGCTCAAGGTTCCGCTGACTCAGACGGCTGTCGATATTTATTCCAATAATACTCAGATACGACGCAAATGAAAGCAATTCCCCGGCTCAGACTCACTTTAATTACACGACGGCCTTGCTGCTGGGCCTTTTCATTTTTTAATTGGTTCGCTTCATTCGTTTTTTTTTTTGCATATTTTGATAACTCAAAGAGCTGTCAAAGCACCGCGCACGCAGATAACAAAGCCGCCAAAACTGCCACGTATTCTAGCTTAATATGCACGCGGGCACCACAAACGCGAAACAAAAACCTACAAAAAAAAAGGAATAACAAAAATGGCTGGCCGTTATGGGAATTTCGTCCAAAACAAACATTTACCCAACGCCACGCACAAAAACACCAGCAAATTGTCGCGCCCAGACTGGGGCCTGAAAATGTCTGCGAGCGATGCCATTTTGATCAGCCATTGAGGCGGCTTAATTACTGCGACCAGGCAGCGTGATGGCCCCAAAACACCCGCCAACAAAATGGCCAAGTGCAGGACCTGCGAGGCTACGGCTACATAAAAGGACATTTTGCCAGCGAGCGAGCGTAAAAAGTTCAATAGATGGCCGGCCATGAATGTCAATGAGAGGGCGAGCTGTGCCACATAACCCGCATTGCCCGGAGAAATATGAAATGAAATTCAAATGTTTATAGGCCGGCGAGGAGAGAAGCGAGCAGCGAATTTTCGGGGTCATCGCTCGCTGCCAGCGCGCAAAGTTTTCCCTTCAATCTTGTAATTGCCCCAGACTAGACGGGAATAAGCTTGTGGCTGCCTCAACCCATTCTGCTTATAATTATTCTTCGTGGGAGCTGCGGCAACCTTTGCCTAGTTTCCCAACCGTTTATTACGTATACGCAGCGTCTTCCGCTTGCCATTTTTTTGTATTTTTCGTGACCAAGTTTAATTGCTTTCTGCTGTTTTTAACGGCCCACCCAATTGTTACTTTATTCCTGTTTGTTGTTGCTGCTCTTGGCCACTTGCCAATGCACTCGAATTCACACACAGCTGCACGCAGTTGCAGTTGCATTGCAGCCGCTGTTGCATATTCCCAGGCACTGAAATTCGATACCCTAAGTAGGGGTATCTCGGTCTTGGAAGAGGGTTTGCCTTGGTTTTGTTATATTATTATATATAAATCATCAAAAATGTGTGTGTTTTAGCTTGAGTTTAAACATTTTTATTAAATATATTATTTAAAATATAAATATTACTTGTAAAACGCAGCTTAAAGTGTATTATTTAACAAGTTTTAAATCTTTTTTAAGACCTTAAAAATAAAAAAAAAAAACACAAATTCCCAAGAACACATATTCTTATTACTTTGTTAATTGTATAAAATTAGTTCAAATAAAAATTGCATTTTGTAAAAAAAAATAAACAAAAATCACGCTAGAGTATTCCAAGACTCGGCTAGATATTTTATTGGTTTCGCTTTTTCGCCAAAGGACACCACAAAATTAAGGCAAATGCTTGAGTTCAGTGAACCAAATATGGAACAGTTGTTGGTTGGCTGCTTGCTTGTATTTTCATTAATTCTTTTTTCATTTTCTGTACTATTTTTTATTTTATTTTGTATTTTTTGTGGCAAATGTGTGTGAGTGTTCCGCTTTTCAGGGAAAGCAAATGCGCATAATTGTCGAGAGCGAGCCATAAAAATGTAGAACATGACAAGCGCCCATAAATGTTAGTTGGCTGTCAATTCGTGTTCGCAGCTGGATAACCCAGCGAAGTTTTTGGCCAAAAGTGCTAGCCGGTTTAATTAAGTGTGCTCTGTCTTCCGCTACCCCGCTCCCCCAATCTCCAGCTCCAGCATTCTGGATTGGGGCAAATCAATTCGTAGCGGATGCCCCCCACGCTCACACTCTGCATATCAAAGGACTCAAAATCAACTAGGGAGGCGTGGCAAACTTTCGGCCAACAATGGCTGAGGAAACGGGAAATGAAAAACGCTTTGACTGTATAAGGGCCCCAAAAAAGGAAATGACACATCAACACAATTGCAGACAGTTTGTATGTGAGGCACACATGTAGCAGCAGCAGCAGCGGCAGCAGAAAAAAAAAGCAAAAGTGGGCGAAATGATGGGAGGGGCGATCCAAGGCGAAATAAATAAATATGACACGCGCGAGCGCATGAGAAATGCGTCAGCCCCCCGGGCGCCAAACGCTGTTGACAATACCAGCAACTGGCAACAGAGGGTGGGAGGGGCGAGTTGCCAGCGGGAGGCTGCAGCAACAATAACAAACCAGTGAGGCAGACATGTACAACAAATAAATAAGGGACAAGTATAGCGAACTCATTCCAGTCTACGACTATGTGATACCCCTTCAAGGCCTTAGAAAAAAGTAATGAGATGAGATGCCAACCCCTAAGCTCTCAAGAAAATAATCCTGCTATTTGTCTAATAAAATCATATTAATTCTATTTCCATAAGTTATAAAAGCAATCAAGCTGAAAGACAAAAGAAAGCTACTTTATAATCCTTCTTAGCTCTAATAAGAAAATAAATTATAAATACTAAGCAACAACTTTCCTGTAATTAAACACTCAAAGCAATTCAATTATTAAAAAAGAAATACATTTTCCATGAGATATATCGAAGGCTATATCAAAACTCAAATTTATTGTGTGTCCAAACAATAATTACTATATCCTATCCCATTAATTCAAGAACATTAAGTCATATTTGTGTTCTGCTAATTGATAACAATTAAATGTTATGCTACCGGCCATTAAATTGTTAACTTCAAAAGTCATAAATTGTTTGACCTACTGAAAATGAATATCAGCTTAGATTGGATTGAACGGCCATAAAAAAGGAAATTTTATAATTTATAAAAGTGCTTCTTTTTTGTATTTTAATCTGGAATAGAAAGGCTATAAATTAAGTGAACATTTAAAAGCAATTAAAACTGTTAGCTAATTAGTTAGCTAAAATAAAGATTATATTGTATATATACCACATTGAAATTAAATAAATGGGTGGCTTTTAAGGAAAGTGATTTGTGATTTTTAATAAAATGATTCATGATTAGAAGATATGTACCGCTTAGCTATATTTGTATCTATGAAATGGAAAAAATCTTTGCTAAATAACCTAATGTTCCTAAATAGAAATAAATATATATAAAATAAAAGTATCTCTAAAATATCAATACAGAAATAATTAAAATTTCGCTATCATTATGATCCATTGGTATAGCCACTGCTACCCTCTGGGGCTATCACCCAAAAATACAGCGACGAAAGGATAAGGAGCCGATGCGGCTCAGTTCTCAGCGATGTCGACGCCGTATTTTGTTGCTGCTGATGTGTCTGTGTGAAATATGTTGGAATGACAAAGCAATAAAACTGCTTCGCCGGGAAAGCACGCAGCAGAAACAGCAGCAGAAGCAGCAGCAGCAACGCCAGAAGCAACACCAACGGCAACATAGACAATTGTTGGTTGTTTCCTGCTAGTTGGTTGCCTTAAACATGCTTATTTCGGGATCTCCCACTCCGTCTCCGTCTCCATCTCCGACTCCGACTTCGACTATATCCCTATCCTATACCCCGCCATAGCCCGGACGTTTGTGTGAGGAATTTTTAATAAAAGCGGCTCAGACAGGCGGCTCAAAGCAACATCTCATGTAGGTTACTGGCACGCCCCGGGAAAAACAGCAACAAAGACACAGTCTCCTCCAGGAACTCCTGGCCTGGCCTGGCCTGCCATGGATGGCGAAAACTTTGTCCCCAGCACGTGTGACGTGTCCCGGAGTCCCCGTGTTAATAAAACGAATTTTACTTGGGAAATGATTGAGGCCTACACGATTTTTAGAGCCGCGCAACTGGTTTATGTTGCTCCTGTGGATTTATCGACAGGCCCCCTCCCGAAACTTATGGCGAGAATATCCTTTTTACGACACTTGTCTGTCTGCCTGTGTGAGCTGTGCTGTGCTGTGAGTGTTTTGGTTCAATTTGGGCTGGCACTTTGGCTAAAGGCTTTAAAATCGACAGCTGAAAGCTGGGAGAAAGCGCAGCTGGCGAGGAGTTGCCCGCTTTCGATTGCGGAGTGCTTTTTAATAGCCACGTCTCTCTTGGCTCAAGGCTGTTGGCGGTCGTAAAAGCAACAATGGCCAGGAAGCGGGATGGGTAGCTCCAGGGAGCTGCTCGCACTCTCTCCCCTCTAGTTTAAGCTAATTTATGGCAGCATCTAATTTGGAAGACAATAAACAAAACAATTCGCAACCATGCTCGGACTCTGAAAATTAGTTGAAATCAAATGCATAAATTTTCTTCTTTCTCGGCTGATTCAGTTTTCGCATCGTTTTTGCTCTGCGCTACAGTTACGTGACCAAAATAGTTGAGTTTTGCAAGCAAGGCGCTCTCTGTGTGCCAAGTGAATCAAAAAATAATGCTCATATATACGCACATGGGTTCCTCCCCCTAAAATCTCCTAAACCACACCACTCGTTCCCATTGAAGCAAAATAAAAACAATTTTCTTTATTTTTCTTGTTTTTTTTTTCGTGGCGAAAACCTAAAAACAACAAAGAACACTCTCAGGGGACCTACAACAACCTTGCTCA
Source organism: Drosophila ogumai (assembly GCA_018904815.1). NCBI lineage: Eukaryota > Metazoa > Arthropoda > Insecta > Diptera > Drosophilidae > Drosophila > Drosophila ogumai. The sequence continues at coordinate 231,314 of JAEIIJ010019867.1, read as the reverse complement.
CACACATAACACAGAAAAACCTTGGCTGTCATATAAATGTCAAATCCATAAGTGTTACGAAGGCAACGGTAAAAAATAATGCCGGTGGTTTGACCTGCCTAGAAACGGAATCTTAATAAGGCAAACTTTTGGATTTCCTTAAACGAAATATATGTGCCACGGCTCTGGGAACTTTTCATCTTTGCTGTGGCAACAACTTTGTAGTACAAGTTTAATTAACAAACTAGTTGGCAGAACTTAGCGATTCCTTCTAGCCTCTGAAACTCCCTTGACAACTCGAAAATTCTTTTAGGTACTTGGTGCCCAGAGGTATTTTATGGGATATGTCAAGTAGACATTACCTGAGTTTACACGTGTTTTTAAATTTAATTGGTATCTGTCTTTGAGATGTTATGAGAACTTAGTCATGCCTTATCCTTAAATGTTTTCTTGGTTTTAATAGCTTAGCCAATAAAATTATTTTTGAATCTCTTAGAAGTCTTAATTTGTAGTAAAAAATACTCCTTGACGTGTATTTCCCTTAAGCCATCATCAGAAATTCTGAGAATTTTAAATTTGACTACAGAAACCCACAGAGATTTGGTAGGTAGGTAGGTTTAATAATACATTTGAACGTCCATGAAGTCTCTAGAGTGTTTTGTTTTGAGGTGAAAGATGTTTCCAAGACACCTGACTTAGTCTTCGCTTAGATTTTATTTAAATGAACTTATGTTTTGTATCAGTTTCGAAATATCTACTTATCTAACCAACTCCCGTAGCCTTAAGCCCAACATTGACCAGCCTCCAATGAAGCCCAATTGTCAATTAAATGATTAATGGTGCCCTTTGAGCTCCTCTCTATGTTGCTTATGCTAAAAAAAAACATAGTCTGCAGCCCTTCCGGCTGAACTTTTCACCACACATTCATCACAAATTCCAAGCGAAGCCATATGCCATTAAAATCAACAACAGAGAAAGTTTGTTTCTTCAAGCCGCTTTGGGGAATAAAAAATATGGGCTTTTTCAAGAACATTTGTCTGTGGGTGCAAATATATATACACATATATTAGAGAAGGGGAAATCAGTGATAACGTAAGGTTGTATGAATAACCTGGACGACTCTTCTCCCGGCCGAACCCTTGAGTATGTGCTTTGCATACTTCAAGGCGCCTTCGCCGCCGAGGAGCTCATCGAGCTCGAGTCTATCCTTGGGAAGTGTGCGTGATGCCAGGCACTTGTCTGGGCCAATGCGTCGGTTCATTCATCAGTCTGACACCGCTGAATGATGTGCTCCACTGATTACCACTCCAGCGATTCCCAATCAATTATTTTATAACAGCCACATGGCTTTTGCATTAACCGGACTCAACTGCAAAATCACGTCAGCTATTATCATTTCATTTTTTTTCCACCCCGTTCCCTGTGTAATTTTTCCCTTTTTAGCGTCACGGAAAATATTTACAAAAATACTTTACCGAGGACTCGGAAAAACCGCTCTCCGTGCGAGAGTTATGTGGTGAAAAAAGGGGAAAACCGTTTGTTTGCCTTAAATGGCAAACAGCTGTGCAAATAACTGCAATTTTGCATACCGCGTGACACGCACAGGCAAACGGGCAAACCGCAAGGACAAAATTTATTTATTAATAAACCAGCAAACCAAATAACACGAGACCGCGTAAGGACACGATCGAAAGTTTTATGAATTCATTATGGAAATATGCGCACGCATTTATCGAGTTTTTCCCTGTCAGATAATTGGAGAAAAAGTGACAAAAATGTATACACTTTTAATAAAACCAACACTACTTTTTCAATTAAGATTTTATTGAAGCCAAAACAATATAAAATGCATTTATGGAAATACATTCATAAAAAAATCAGATTTTTTAGATGAAATGAACAGTTTTTAAGCCCCGGGGAAGTTTATTGAAATGGGAGCTCACTCTTATCGGCTTCAAATGGAAATTTACGACGGTTAGTTTTAATGGAAACCAAAAATAAACTAAATTTCAATCATTATGAAAGAAAAATAAACAATTTCTTTGGTTACTGTTTCATAATTACATATTTAAGCCTTGTCATTTTCAGTTTTAGGATAAATGCCAAAATGTTAATTAGTTCAAATAATCACCGCCTTTGGCCAAATGTATCAACTAAGCCAAACAAAATCCTTGGACACACACACACAGTAAGTAATTCGGCAGGAATTTGTTTTGATTGCTTTGCCTTTTTGCAGGTTTTCAATTGCCAAAATGTGTAATTTCTGTTTGTCTGCGCTTAACCAACTTCAAGTAGCTTTTAGCCAAATGAAATGCCCAGACACAGACAGATGCCAGAGGAGGAAAAGCCAACAAGAGCGGGGCGAAGGACCTCCACAAAGGCGGCGAAGGCAAAGGAAACAATTTGCGCAAAAGTGAATTGCATTTGGAAAGTATTTCATTTGTGAATCACAAAGCGCCGACAAACAACTGCAAGGCAAATGATGGAAAATTATATAAAGATGCAATTTGCAGCTTTCTAAGATGACAAACGAAAAGCAGAAAATTGAAAAGTGGAAACCGAAAGCTGAGACCAGCCAGCGGACAGCTGAAACCAGAAACCAAAAACCAGAGACTGAAAACGTTAAACTAGAAAACTGAAAACTGAGATCCCAAAAGCCAAGCCCAATGGCCATAGTTTCGTGTGTCAACTGCAACATGCCACATGCAACGCAGCAACATCAACAGCAACGGCAACTGCAGCCTGCAGCGTTTTGACCCTGACCAAGCTTCAACAGCATTTTTCAAGTGTCTGCCGCTCGTTAGTATTTGTTAGTTTTTGCGTTATTTTTTATTTGCCACATTTCTATCTCGGCGGCGGTGCCTCTCTCATTTGATGCATTGAAAGTGAGATTTTGGGACTGGGACCAGTGTGTGCTGCAGAGTATTATATAAAACTGTTTGCCCAGCCCACAAACACACACACATTGCATGTGGCAGGATACACTCTGCGGTTCGCCATTCATCCTCAGACCCTTCAAATGGTCTCCGGACCGGCCTTGATGGCTGCGAAACTAGGACTAGGACTAACACCCGGTCTTGAGTCAGGACAGAGCCAGGATTGCACAGAGAAAAAGGATCCAAGAGTACTTGTAAGGATAATTTAATACTAAAATGAAGCTTAAGAAAAAGCGAATAAAATATTCAGTTGGAAAAGGAAATAATTACAAAAAAATTAAGATTTTTAATTTAAAAAATAAAACCTTTTAAGCCCTACTTTATTTACTTTTCAAATTACTTGTAATCATATCAGACGGCCCAAAAATCTTTTCTAAATCCTTGAAATAAATTATAAAATGGATTTGGCAACTAAAAGAGCTTAAATTATTAAATAAATAAAATGTATATCTTTTAGTAAAACAAGTCAAGTATTTTTAGTAGAAATTACTCAGAAACTACCATGGCTATTTGTACTTAACAAATATTCTATTTTCCCAGAGAGAAACTCAGTTTTTTTTTATTGCTTTTCCTACTGTGTGCGCCTTCAGTTTTCCTAGAACGTTTGTGGCTTCTTCGCTTTTCGGGGGTCACACACAGATGGGCATTAAATGCTTTCACCTTTTGACTTGCGCCAGGGCAAACAGAGACAAAAGGAAACTTTTCCGACTCTGTAGCGGAATTAAAATTCTTAGCACAAAAATTAAAGAATTTCAATTCGCATTCCCCCAGTTTTCCATTCCCCTCCGACATTCGCTTCACCTCGTTCGCTGGTTGCCGGAAATTAGAAGGGAAGTCCTAGGCGACAAAGGGAAAACCTTTGCGAGGGGGGTGGGAACGGAAAACGGGCAACCGTGGCGGTCGGGGGCAATTAGAGAAGCCAGCGCTTGGCGCAAACAAATTAAATTTAATTAGAAATTAAATGAAAATAAATTGGATTATTTAATTAAAAAGCCCGACAACGGACGAGGCGACTCACCTCTGAGCAGCACCATCGACAGCAGCAGCAGCCAGCCGATGAGCCAGTTGAGTAATCCAAAATTGGCTCTGGATGGCAGGGACATTTTGCTGCTGTTTCTGTTCCTGTTCCTGTAACTGTAACTGTATCTTTGTATCTTTGTATCTGTGTCCGTGGTTGTTATCCGCAAGTTTATTGTTATTACGCTTGTACTCGGCACGCGATCCGGCGGCAGCTCTTGGGGGAGGACTTTGGCCGGTCAACTAACGATTCCGTCAAATTAGAGCCGGGCACACTCTCGGCTAAGCTCTGCCTGGGGAGCAATGAAAGTTCTTCGTTCTTTGGTTCTTTTTCGCACTGACAGTTAGTCTGCCCTTTTTTTTCGGGGGGGTCTTAATCTGCTGCGGATTGAGTTTTACACAACTTTTTTTTTCGTTTTAATGGGCTACGAGCACTTGGCCGCACAGATCGCCAGCCCCAAAAATGCCGCTAAGTAGGCAGCACTTGCCGCGGGTTTTTCTCTTTTCCTTTTTTTTTTAATTTATAGCACTCTTTCACTGTACTCTAACTGTAACTGTAACTGTAACTGCTCATTAAGGGGCCTATGCATGTGGCTATTGCATTTTAATCGCCGTCATTAATTCGCCATTAACACGCAGGGCCGCCGCCGTCCACTCATTAGGCACTCTCTTTCCTCCACAACACCAGTCTGACTATATGGAACTGAGGCTACAACTGAGGCTATAAATGAATCTGAAGCTAAATCTGGCTCTGAGCTCAACTCGCGCACATAAATCAGGGCCGCGTGCTTCTCGTTCGAGGCGCAGGAAGTGACTGGCTCGAAGCTGGGTGTTCGTGAGACGATGGCAGCCGCCATCGGAAGCGAAGAACAGCCGCCATTCGGCCTTCGTTAACGCTCGGCCTGCGGCTAAGAGAGATTTGCGAGAGCTCCCAGAGAGAGAGATAGAGAGCGAGCGACGACAGCTCTTAAGGCCGGGTTATTGGAGCACGAAATTGCCAAGCAAGTTTCGAGTGGAGCTATTAAGAGTCTTTGTTTGTTTATTGCAAGTGCATTGCCCAGGCACTCAATCGTACTTGCATCTGCATTGAAATATTTGTAAATATTTCTTTATTTTTCCAAGGATGTGCAGGAAAGTAACATATTTGCTGCTTAATTTTCAGGCAATTTTCATTACCAGAAATGCTTAATGTTTGTGTTTGTTTTATCTGATGTAAATGTGGTTTCTGTACATAGGCATTTAGTGAGGTTTTATTTCGAAATAGGTAGTTATTTAATAGCAATAACATTTATTAGCTTGAAAAAACCTTGTATAAATATTTCATTATTCTAGCTGAGCATAAAGTCAAGTCTTGATTTTCTTAGTAGAAAATGTATTTGTTACAGGTTCTTACCTATGTAATAAGTAATATAATCATTGCCATTTATGCTTACCAGTTAATCTTCTAACAACATTTTGAGGTGATACTGAAGTTATGAATTTATGAAACTTTGCTCAACATATAAACGAATAAATATAAAACTTATATCCTGAAATATATATATTAAAGTGTGTCCTTAGGTATTCGTATTATTTTAAGAAATACTTGTACGCTGTGGTAAACTTAAATGTATTTTATTAATATAATCATTATTATACACTGGAAAGGTGTTATCATTTTAGTTACAAATAAAGGCGAAAAGCAATTAGGCATTCGTTTTGCTTAATATAAAATAAAGGTTGTCTAAAAGCGTTAGGTAAAGGCCTCTTATGTTAATTAATAATATTGTATAGTTCCTGCACTTCCTGTACTAAATTGTCTTATAGTAATTACAATTCAATAAGCGACAGTCCTGCCCAATCCCGAATACTTGCAAAAGGACAACAAAAACACGAGATATTAGGCAATGGGTGAAAGTAAGCGAACATGTCCTGGCGTAGGTCAGTTAAGGATGCGTATAAGAGAACACCTCCACTCTTATACTACCACAAAGTAAAGAGAAAATGTCCCAGGCGAGGAATCCTCGTCTCAGACAGCTCTTTTTCCGACTTTTACCTAAACTTCTCTGCAGTCCAACTGACCAACAAAAAGTGCATTTTTAATTAATGCCTGTAATTAGCCGTTTTTTCGCTTCTACTTCCCCATGGCAGGGATTCCCTTATTTGTTGCGACCCGTCCCCACCCGAACCGACCCGACCCCGTCCTGCCCGTAGCCCCCACGTAAACAAAGGAAAAGCACACACGAGAATTTCAATCAATTTGCGAAACTTTTAATTACAAGTCAATTTAATTTTGAACAAACAAACAGATCAAATGCACTCGATAACCCCCCCTACTAACCCCCCTCAATGGGTCAACTCGAATCGTTTAAATCAATTAAATTAATTATTGCCAATTGCGGATTGGCCCAACATTTTCTCGCACTGATTATATATTTAATTAATTGGCCCAGCTTTTGGCTTTCCCAGCTTACGAAACTCGGACAGTTTCGGACGTTGCGCGGGCATTATGCAACCAACTTTGCGGACTTATAAATATCTACCCCACAGCCAAGGTCGCCGCAATTAGCGCCCCCGAAAGCCATTACTTCCCATTCGATAGCACGTGTCAATCGCAAGCCGATTATAGATTAAGTAAAAGGCGAAAAACCAAAGGCAGTAAACTTTTTAATTGAAACAATTTGTAAAATGTTGCTCAATATTGGCCCATTCTCCCAAGCCCCAAGGAGCCTCCCCTCCCGAAATGGAGGCAGACAAACTTTCAGGTCGCGCTTTTAATCTTCGTCCTCGAAGCCTTGAGCGTTCAGTCCACCTAGCAGTATCCGGAGTCAAGGATTTCCCCTCTCCCACTTTATTGAATTACGCGCCTGCTTTAACAAAAGACAAAACGAAAATATTCCGTATTGATTTTCCATATTGACAAACAAGTTACTCCCCAAAAAATTGGAAAAATCTGGCCACGGTTTGTTTTCTAGCTTCGTTTGCCAAATCATTATTCCAATCAGAGACGCACGCGCGGCTCACAATTGGATTTGGATTCGGATTCGAGTTGGGATATGGATATGGGGCAGGGGTGAAATCGACTGTGAGGAGTTGGGGGAGGGGTTGAACAAACAAATCAAAAATCTATTAAGGCGTGCGATGCGGCGTATTCGGGCCCAACCGATATCCCTGCGGTCACGTGTCACCGCGAAGTTGCAATTGTGCACTGGAAAAAATAAAGAGAAGGAGAGAAGTCATCAGGCTTTTAAATACTACAAAAGTCTTTTATCTATAACAAAAGCGTCTTTATAAATTCAAACTCAAAGTCTGAGAATTAGTTAACAATTTTGTAGAATTTGTCTAGTCAAACCATAGGGCTGGTCTGTGCTCTTCCTGGTAGCTGTCTGTGTGTTAGCTCACCCAAGTTCCCATCTAAGACTCAACCCTGAATTTTTACCAGCGTACAGATGATTATCTCTTGACTCCTGTTGACAACCCAAAAGTGCCAAGCACTTCTTCTTTGGCGGCGGAGTAAGGGTTGGAACTGCTGGAGATGGCTTCATTAGGAGTGCAGCGGTAAAAGTGATGACCCTTTGGATCACAGAAGCCAGAAACGAGAAGGGAAAGAAGAGATTCCAGGGGTGGCAAGTGCCATTAATTGAAATGCCAGGCAACAGCTCGTTGGGGCAACGAGGCATGACCAAATTACAGCCGCACTCACACGCGTGTTCGCCACTCCGTGGCGGGGTCCTGTAACTTGTTTATACTTTCGAGATGATTTTGATTTGGGGGCTGGGTGGGATATATATGTATATACCTCGTAACCTCAGCGGAGAGGTCCTTCTATAAAACAAAGGAAACCCCAGCAAAGCAAACAAATGGAAAAGGAAGAAGCACACAACAAAAAAACTGCTTCGAAATGAGCGGCGTTGCAATAAAAATCAAACCCGCATAATTTAACACAAGTGCGAGCTTTCCTCACAGCTGACTCTCTGGGGAGGGGGGAGGGTGGCCATTGGGGGTGTGTATGTCACACTCTTGGCACCCCTGCGAAAACAACTCAATTATTCGTTGGCTTTGGGATGCCCCGATTTTATTATCAGCTCGGCGGCAACAACATCAACATTAACATTTAAAACAATTTTCAATGCTGTAAAAATAACTGTAAAAATGCCTGCAAAAGACCTGAGAAGGAACCCCAGGCAAAGCCAAAGGCGGTGGGTGGTGGTTCACTATTTGTATTTCAGTTCCCTCGCAATTCACACGCCTGCATACTTAATGCCAACAACAACCACAAGGACCTGGCCTCGACCCCTGACCCCTGGCCTACTGCCACCCCCACTCCTCTAGGAAAATCACAAGGGGAGCAGCCACCAAGTAAGCCACACAACAGTTTTTCTTATCGCTCAAATGTCATCGACTGTCGGCAGTTTTTGGCTTTCGCTTTCGCTTTCACTTTGACTTTGACTTCAGTTTTCGGCTTTGGCCCAACCAGTCAACCAACCCCTCTTGCCACTTACCACCCCCTCCCGAAAAGGGCGTTCATTTGTGAAATTCTAGCCATGCCCAAGGGCGGCACTTGCGGCATTTAGTTAGTAATTTAGCGCATTTAGTACGCAATTTCTGAGGGAGACGGAAAAAGGAGGGCCGAGGGGCAGCAACTGCCGTACTGGGGTCATGGCCTTGGTCATTAAGCCGGCTTTCTCAACGATGGTAAAGTGCACAATAATTGTAGTTTTGCTGCTGATTCTCTCATGAATATACATACAAGTCTCGCACAGTTGGTTTCGAGTAAAAGGAATTTTTCTTAGGTGGTAAAAGTTTCCTTTAAAAATATAGTTTCTTTTTAATATTTTCTCTACTTAGTTCTAGGTACATTATAAATCTTATCTATAATTTCTTCTCAAATGAAAACATATAGTTTACAATTATAAAAGTCCCACTGTACCTAGCATATGTACCTACTTTCAAATTCCTTCTCAATGGCCTTTTGAAGATGCAGAGATATGGTAATATGAGTTTGGTTTTCTTGAAGCAATAGTTTGCTCTGCCCCTCGCCCCGCACTTTAATCACTAACCACTTTTTCAGATCCTGACAGAACTTGCCTCGGCATTAACATAAATAATAAATGGTCCCTAATGCAATTCCGGTCGAAGCCAGGCTGGGCAGGGTTCAGACAATAACATAAACACTGCATTTCAAAGAAGATTCAAAGTTAATAGTTCGCTAAACAGAGTCCTTGCTGGAGGTCCTTCGACCACATAAATTTCGCATCCAAATCAATAACTGGAAGCTGGGCGAGCTGGAAGCGAACAGGGGGTGCCGTTGACATCGGCTAGTGTTAAAGTTAATAAATTGTGGCCAAGGAGGATTTATGTGCCGGGCCGCTGCCCTCGACGGCAATGACATTTCAATGTTTACATAAGGATACAAGGATACGAGGGGGAGTGTGGGCCACTCAAAGTGTAAGGGCGAAGGTGGACGGCTGCGTGCGTGGCTGTTTGTATTAATAACCATTCTGCCACGGCGATATGCGTGACGCTGCAAAAGTGCACACAGAGAAAATGTGATGGAAATGGGCAGAAATTAAAAATTGTAAATAAGGAAAACAGAGGTTTTTCCTAGGAGAAGGAAGAAAAAGAACAGTCGGCCATCTTTGGGTAGCTTTAATACGTAATATATCCTTGAATAAGATATTTATGAAACCAAAATCAATAGCCTTTTCTCCCAGTGCAGGTGTATATTACACATATGAATGTTTATTTTCGGAAGGCGAGTCCATACGCCCCGTAAAGTCCCTCGGGGCAAACCCAAGAGTGCATGTCAGCAAATCATAAAATATGTCAATCCAAGATTTCCCCAAGTCATCCGACCATTAATAAAGACGACCCAGCTCCAGCTCCAACGGAATGCGGAACAATTAAAATTTAATAAACTAATCGAAATCGATAAATGTACAAGGACTAAAACCTTTTCCTGTAGAATTTTCTGAGCCGCCTTGAGGCGCGTGAACGCAAGGTTCCCGGTCGAATCTCAAGCTGGCGCCTCCGACGATATCCCTTGGAGCCCAGGACAATGCAGGTCTTTCCGCTGTTTGTATCTGTTGTGGGTGCGGTGGTATCCGTTGGTCCATTAATGACTGTCCAGGAATTGTCGGTGGTGCTGCTGCTAGATACCTGTCTCCACTCTCCCGATGAATATACGTTGTCGTTCACGTATGCCTCATCCTGGCTTCGGTCTTCAAGGTCCTCTCCGTCGACACTGCGGCTGTTGAAGCAGATCTCCTGGGCGGTTCCACTGCTGCTTGAGGTCGAGGAAGAGGCAGTGGAGTTCAGCAGGCTTGTGATGTAATCGATGGTGACATTCGAAGTGACCACATCGAACAGTACCGAACCGCCAATTCCCTTGGTAATGCCCAAGGCAAGTCCACTTATCCCAGCTAAAGCTGAAGCTACCGATTTTCCAGCTGCCGAGTCAGAGCCTATTCCAGAGTCCTCCAGAGCATTGCGGAGTTCTCTCTTTGTCAGGGGACGCAGGACCAGGCGTCGAGCTGCAGGATTACATTTTTGGTTTCATTTTTATATTTATTAACTGAAGTTGTTTTTTTTTTAACATTTTTAGTTAAACCCTTACATACCTTCCAAACCTACACTGAGTGTAGTTAAAAAGAGGAGTGAGATAAATATCCAACACAAAAACGACTTCATCTTCTCGACGATCCTTTTCGTATTCTGTTAAAAACACAACTGAAGCGGCCAACTGGCTCTGCTCACTTTTATCCATGAAGAAAAGCTAAAGAAAGTTAAAAATTTTGCATATGCAAATTCTTAATAAATAACAAAGTTTGATCTTCGACCCAGCAGTGACCCCAAACTGGTTTGATTCGATGCATAGAATAATTATTCTTTAAAATATAGAGTATATACAGTTGTGTGTATATATATAATATATAATCTCCATTTCTTGATGATGTAATATAATTCGTTTAACTTTTTTTTACAAATTTGGTAGGAGTCCCAGATATCCCACATGTATTTGAGGCGACACACGGAATGCAAAGTAATTAAAGTTTAATAAACTAATCAATTTCAATAAATAAATAAATAACCTTAAAGCTAGACTAGGCTAAGCGTTTTTATCCTTCTTAATACCTTGTCCTGCGATACTTTCTCAACCGATTTGAGGAGCGAACAGGCAATGTCCCTGGCCGTATCTCCAGTAGGCGCCTGCGACGATATCCCTTCGAGCCCAGGACAATGCAGGTGACTCCCTTAGAGCCGGAAGTAGTTGTTGGTGTCGTACCCGTTGTAGTACCAGTAGCAGAACCCGTACCCGATGTCGGAGAAGTTTGTCTCCACTCTCCCGATGGATATACACTGTCGTCTACGTAGGCGTCATCGTTGCTTCTGCCATTAATGACCTCCCCATCGACACTCCGACTATTGAAGCAGATCTCCTGGGCGGTTCCAGTGCTGTTCGTGGAAGTGACAGTGGAGTTCAGCAAACTCGTAATGTAATCGATGGTGACATTAGAGGTGACCACATCAAACAGGATTGAGCCCCCGATTCCCTTGGTAATGCCCAAGGCGAAGCCAGTGAGTCCTGCAAAAGCCGACGACACAGACTTTCCAGCTGCAGATTCTGAACCAATTCCTGATTCATCCAGAGCATTACGCAATTCCCTCGGCGTCAGGGGTCGCAGGACCAGGCGACGAGCTGCAGATCAAAATCGAAAGGAGATACATATTTTTAATAACTTTTGCATTTGTCTTATTGAATACACTAAATTTAACCACTCTGACCTACTTTTTAATATATATTTGCATATAAATTCCCATTATTATAATCTTTTTCCTTTTATAATTTAAAATTTCAAATTTATTCTCCCCACAAAAAAACACCCTGTTGACTAAAGATCAACTTTCACTACTCACCTTCCAGGCCGACACTGATAACTCCAATGAGGATGAGTAGGCTAAATGTCAAATTCCGGGACGACTTCATCTTTTCGAAGATCTTTCGCGTAATCGCGTAGAAACACAACTGACACGGCCAACGGGTTCTGCGTCACTTTTATGTGTGACGATGAAGCAAAGAAAGTGCCTAGCTTTGCATATATGCAAATTCTCATTCCCAATATCATAGATTCCTCTGAAAAAATAAAAAGTTTGACCTCTGACAGAGTGGCGACCCCGAAACAGGTTTTTATATGCGATACATTGAATAATTTCACGCCACGCGGTAGCCAAAAAAATAATATGTTATTCTTAATTTGCAAATTTCATTTAGTTTGGTAGAGTAAACAATCAACTAGAAAATAATATGCGCCAGGTCAGGAATGTTTTAAAAACAAATACAAAATAAAAATGTATAAATAAATATATTTTTTTTATATTTATCAAGGCTTAAAAATGAGATAAATTCATAATTTTAGGTAGTGTGAGTTAACACGTAAACCTTTAGGTTATTGTGTTGTGTTGTGTTAAATAATGTATTAAAGTTACATAAATATATTATAATATTTTATATTAATTGTTAGAATAGTAAACAATGCAAGTTATATCCGAGCTGGAGCTGCCCGTATTAAGACAGATCTCTCTCAAGGATGAACCAATGGTTGAGACACTGCTCTCCTCGGCTTCGGTGATATTGGCAGTAATAACGTCATAGATAAACACACCAGTCAGGGCTTTTCCCAAACCCAAAGCAAAGCCGGTGAGGGCAGCAAATCCACTAGAGACCGATCGACCTGCGGGTAGGGAGTTCTCCAAACGCCGAATCTCCTCGGTACTCAACGGACGCAATCTTAACCGCCTGGCTGTGTGGCAAAGAAAATTCATTAGTTGATGAAAAAGAAAGGGCTATCCTGCCGGTCCACCTAAGGGATTTCCACTGCAGTTCATCAGAACAAGCAGGCCCACCAGAAGCAGCTGCCTCATCCACTTGTGGCTGTCGCCCATCTCGCTCAGACTTGGCCCGACCTCCTCACATCCACATTGATTTATATGCCCCGGCCAGGTCTTTAGAACCCATTTGCATAAACACTAATCACAAGCCACCGACACAAGGCCCAGGCAATCAGTCACTCCGCATGTGTCTAAGTCTCGGAGCCGCCAAAAGCAGGCAGATTTCTTTATTTTTTGCTAATCAAGCACTTTCACTTCGCCAGATATGAATATGGAAACATTATGGCAAACGAGCGGCGAAGAAGGCGAAAGCAATCTCAACGGGGTTCGTCGGGATTTGCATTCGCCGTGGATATATTCTTTCCCTTGGCCAGCTGACCTGCCCATCGAGCCGTGTCACAAGGTGGAAACCAAACCCAGAAACTGGTCTTATGTAATGTGAGCCAGTCGACGACAGGGCCAGCACATTTCTCCTCGTTAGTGTTCTAGATTCTTATTTTAAATCTTTTCCTGATACCCTAAGGAGAGTATGATAATTTTGTATCAGATAATATTATAATTTTTCAAGTTTTTAACAGTATAAATACATAAGACCAGTTTTTGAAGAAGATATTTAAAAAGATTAAACAGTTTTTAATGTAAAATAAATTTAAATGTAAGCTATATAAATATACAAATTTTGATATCATATGGATTGCCGAGTCAACCATAAGTTTATGTTTATATTTTTACGAGACCATAAGAAACGCAGGCCAAACATTTTTATGGGTATTTATTATTTTTGAATTATATTTTTAATCTGTGCTTTATCTCATAAACTCAATTATTTTAATATAAACTGGTGCCGAAACTTTTAAATTTATTATACAATATAAAAGAAATTTTGAAATAAAGAACATAGGTAATAAAGAAAAAGTCTCATAAAATGTATATAAATTATTATCAATGATTTAAATATTTTATTTTCAGCCTTGCTAAGTAAATGTTTAATTTTTCAATCCAAAATAAAGCCTTACATTTATTTTTAAATCCTTTCAAAGGGTATTCCCAGAGATATTTCCCAAATCAAAGCCTCGAATTCGAACTTCCCTTCTGGCTTGTACTTCTTGTGTTGACTATAAATTCAGATTTTGTGGCTCGGCGGAAGTATTAAGCTGATTTTATGGCTTACAACTGCATACTTAAATCTGTTTGCAGGCCGAGAACATGAGCTAAAGCTGAGGGAAGGAGGAGAGTGTTTTCTATCCCATTTGGCAAGCGATACGCAGGCGGTCCCAGGGTGCACTTTTATTTGCCACGTACAAGTTGTGAATGGCCGGGCAAAGTGGCGCATAAAAAGTTTTAGTTGCAGCTTTGTCAGACATTTGCCTTTTAAAATGGCTTAAAGCTGACATCTGCCAATTGGCGGGGAAGTTTCTAGCCCCCAGTTGGGGGATTCAGCCAAAGATATTTAGAATAGAACTCCGCCGAGGCTATATTTGGCGGACACGCAAAGTGTCAAGGGGAGAGAGCAGCTGTGCGGCAACAAGTGACAAATGCAAGGGCAGGCGACGAATGCCGAGCTGTCTGCGCACGCGAACAATGCCACATCGGCAGTATCATTAGCATCATTATGTAGCGCCTGCACCCAGCCATCACCCCCAAGACCACCTTCCAAACATCCAGCATCCAGCATTCTCCTCCTCGGCACGCCTGCTTATTTCTGATTTACGCCCTGGCAGCGGGCGTTGCGCATAACATCATTTGCAGCTCATTAATCAGTTCTGACACACGTCGGGCCCCAACATCCAGCACCCAACAGCCGACAACCAACAACCAAGAGCCAGCAACCGGCAACCGGCAACCAACAACCGACAACCGACATGTGGCAGCAAAGTTGCCGTTTCCCGGGGAACGTGCAACATAATCGGCTTGCCTGCTGCCTTGTGGCTGGAGAGCCCAAAGTGGATCGGATCTTGCATATCTCCCAATATATTGTATTTCACATAATTAAAATTTATTTGGACTAAGCTCAGGACACGGATCGGGATTTGGATTACGCGCTCCGGCCTGACCGCAATTCTTTTTAATGAACAAATTTTTAATATTCTATTCGGTTTTCTAAATCACTTAGAAAAATAAAATAAAAATTTACTTGACTGCATTTAACGTTTAAATATTAATTTATATATTTTTTTAATATAATTTATTTATATATATATTTCTTTCGGTCATCGGGAAACCTTATAAAAAAGGGTCAGTTGTAAATGCTCACGGTGGAACCCAATTGGAAATGGTTCCCTACTGAATGCTCTACAGGAGAACCAGGTTGGTACTGAGCCCAAGGAAACCGATAGGAATTTTTTAGTTCTAAACTTAAAGTGAAAACCTAATGGAAAAGGATTAGCACAAAGCTCTCACCCGGCAACTACACCCAGTGCAGCTTTCCTAATAATGTGTAATTTTATTCCCCAGTGTATTCAGTCCCTCGTCTTCATTTAAATTAAGAAGTCTTTGTCAAAGCCCCCTCTGCGGAAATCGCACAGATTATGTGAACTAATATACCCCTGATTTCGCCCAGGAGCAGCTCTCTTGCGGAATGCAGGGAGCTGTGCTGCTTGCAGGCTCTGGGCGCGAGGTGAGAAGCTGCAACACAATGGGCAGGCACCATAATTCCATCGTTTTTTGCGGGTTTTATGTGGCACGGCTGAGTGGATTTTATGCTGTGCGGCAGCAGCAGGAGAGCACCAGCATCAAATGAACATGCAGCGCGGAAAGATGCCGGCCAGATAGCGGAGAAGGAACAGAAGCATATTTCAGCGGCTGGGCGAGATACAGCAGCCGCGATGATAACCCTTGACTATAAATACGTATATATATATATAAGTATATATCTGTAAGTATTACGTTCGTATAAACTTTATGCATAACACAATTTATAAAAGTGACGGGAAGGAAAGGAGTGCAGTTACTCGGGGGCCATTTGCTCGTTAACATTAAACGCCTTTGTGCAGAGGAGCGTTATCACTGCTCCTTGATGGGCGGACATTCGAGATGTTGATGGGCCTTCGTCGGCGCCGCTTAAGGACGCCCGATATATCCAATCAATGCAGGCCCATTGGCTCGGTTATGACCAAATACGGTTATAAGTTGCATCAAACTTGATGGCTCCATTGCGACTCTGCCCTTTTTATTTATGATGCGATTTATGGCTCAGCGAGTGGCGCCTCTCATACCCTTATCCCTTCCCTCCCCTTCCAACCCATTTCTGCGCGGGGGTCACCGCCTAATTGTGAGAACAGGAACATGCGTGGTCCGCTCGGGAACAGAACGCTAGTTAGCTTACCGCCATAAATCATTCTTTATTTCACTCACGCACACCATCCCCAATCCACCATGAATGGGCCAGGACATTAGCACCTTCTTGGCCAGCAAATCAAGTCCCGAGAACCGAGTCCCTGCTGCCGTAAGTGTGTGTGCGTGGGCAGTAATTAATTATGGTGTTATTTAATTTAATTGTGAGCGGCATTAGGACGCACTCAGTCGGGCAAGTGCCTACAAATGGGTTTCTGGCTCTGCCCCCCTGGCAGGCCACAACAATCTTTTAAACTGATGGAAAAACACAGTTGCCACTTAAAAGATATATTTATTGTTTAAATCTTTAGACGAAAATATTGTTTATTTTGAGGTAGCTTTTTCCTGTGGCACTAAATAAATAATAAATAGCCAACGCTTATTGCAAATAGACAAACAAGAATTAAGGTAAAAACCAAAAAAATGTTAAATTTATATCTACTTTAAATGAGTTGAATTTCGAACAGTTTCTAACTACTTTTCAAATTAATATAATTAACAATAAAAAATAATAAACTTTAAAGAGAAAATACAATCGGGAAAAGCTTTTCAATAAATAATAATATTAAATGGGTAATGTATAACGAATGAAAATTAAAAGTAAAATAAAACCATACATGGAAATCATTTAAATAACCATGAATAATCTAAATTTTCTACATGAAAAATTGTATTTTCATCATTAGATTTCACCATCTGAACGTTGAAATATTTAAATAAATTTTCATTTAAAAGCTTTTAAATTTAAAATAAAAAATATACAAATAATTGTTTTCTTTCACTTCTGCTTTAAATAATAAGATTCTTTCCTTTAGTTCACCTTCCCAAATAAAAGGGTTATTGAAAATGTTACTCCTATACTATTTATATATGATCCATCTGACAATTTCATTAACATGGCCAACACATTCTAAACTCAATTTGGCACGCTTATTGCCCTCAATCAAAGCTTGTTTGGCCTGACACGGAAAAGTTGTTGTTACCGATTGTGCTGCCCTTTGGAGTGTCAAACCCTGAACCGCTGACAACGAAATTTTGATGGGGGTCATGTGGAAAACGGGCTGCGAATTTTCCCATTTTTCCTATTTTCAGAGGCCCCTCCAGATATGTTGGCATTTTAAATTAGCGTTAATTGAATCCGTATGGGCGGAGATTTGATTTCCCTTTTTTTTTGTGTGTCCCGGTGTTGTTTTACTTTTGGACATTTCGGCGAGTCAATCAGCCGGCCCATCACTCAGTCAGCCAGCTGTCAGCCAGGATGTGTGTAGAAAAGGAGAAAAGGAGTGTCTAGTGACAAGGACAAATGGCTGAAGAGGAGGAGAAGCCACTGCGAAAAGTGCAGGCCTGCCGGACCCGAGTCAAGTCCAATAAATCCAAACCAATTGTGTCCGATTGGATTTGGTAATTGCCATTGTTAATGCAAATGTGGGCGCATATGTTACTATATAGATGTGCATTGAAGCGAAAGGCGATAAATAATAAACAAAATTGGCAAAAAAAAATCCTTGTAATTACAAGGGCATACTCTAGGTGGAAGTAGGAGTCTCTCCACTGCTGGAAATACTTTATATTATCTAATCTACCATAAGTGCACTTCAGGCAGGGCATCCAGCTTCCCACATTCTGTTCGGTTATAAAATGTATTTCCTGGCTAAGCTCCCAAAGGTTAATCAGCCAGAAAATCAACAGTTGCGCATAAATAATTTCGGAATCGCATTCGCATTTATTTATGCCCGTGTGTGTCCCTGTGCATTGAACCACAAATGTGCAGCAAACAATTTATTAACCAACTCTCCAGTTGTCATTTGCAATCATTTGACGGTTCTTCGTCCGCCCGGACACAGCCTAATTAATTTTACACTTCTTCCCAACCGAGTTGTCCCCGTGCGCTGGCTTTTTCTTTCGGGAATTTCATAAATATTTAATGCAAAATAATTAACAGAAGTGAATGAGAGGGAAAGAGCGAGCCAAGGCGATGATTGATTGCCTCCTGCTGCCGTTTGGACAATCATAAAATTTCCGTTAATCAAGTTTTATTAATTAAAGCCAACAAAATGGTCCTCCGATGCCTTACCTTCCTGGGCCAGCTGTAAATCATGCCGGATATCATCTCTGCCGAACTGGCCCAATTCGAAGGGTTGAGCTCTGTCACCGGGCATTAACAACTTTTCCAGCTTGGCCAGCAGCTCGGCCAGCTTGGCCATAATCCCTCGGATAATGGTATTTAAACTGACAGCACTTCCACTGTTGCAAAAATTAAATTATTTTCCTTTCACCAGTTTACATAATTATAAAAGCAAGTAACTTGCAGCCGCAAAACCAATCTAATTGAAATTGAACTTTTCGATTGAAATGTTTGCTAGCAGTTTGTGCTATGAATTGTTTTCTGTTAAAAATCATTTATATTTCCGTAACCGCGCTCACCGAGATTGCAGGCCGCAGACAATGGGAAGGGGAAATTGTTCATAAATTAGGAAAAGCACTTGTCCAAGTTATCACGAAAGTAATCGTGGTAATTACTAAATTACTTTAATAGCTTTTATACACTCGTGAAGGTAGATGGCATGGCACACACTGAGAATTTGTGTGAATTGAGGTGAAAGTTGTAAATCCTTTTTTAAAAATATAACGATATTAATGATAACTCATTAACTTTTAGCTCTTAACTAAATAAATCTTAACAGACTTAGCCTTTCTTTGGTTTGTTTCATTTAATATTCTGAGACCTTCCTAATATATTTTACACTTAAAGCAGTTTCATAAAAACTGTTAAGTGTATTTCTTAATATGTAAAAAGGGATCAGGCTAATATTTGGGGTCATCTTGAACACAATAGCAATTAAAATCAGTTCATATCCCTCAACCGAAAGCAATGGCCGTGCTGTACTTCTTTCGCGAACCGGAAACATTCTACGACTGCGTCAGTATTATCTGTGGCGTCCAGTTCATGATGGGCTGCAGCGGTTTTAGCGGTCGGGGATCGCAGTTCAGAATCAGCCGTTGTCGCAGGATTTACTCCTTGGTGGTGACTGCTCTCTCGTTACTAGGACTATTCGGTTCTTTGAGTGTCCTTTTGGCCGCCGCCGATGTTCGAGAGCAACTAAAACACGCCGACAAGTTGGTTCTGAGCATCGCTGTCCAGGAACTGGCACTATCAACATTGGTGTTTGTGGCCACTGTCGCATCCCTGCAGTTAGCAGCTCGTCGCCACTTGGGAATCTACAAGAGATTGGCCGCCTTGGATCTCAAGCTGATGCGGGACTTTGGAGCTAATCTGAACTACAGGAAAATGCTGAGGAAAACTATTGTGATACTGCTCCTGGTCAGTGTTCTGTACTTGGTGGCCATTAACAGCGCCGCCATACAAGTGGGCAGTGGTCACCGAGTCCTCTTCCTTATCTCAGCCTTTTGCTATGCCGTAGTTACGGGCGGACCCCACCTCTCGGGCTACGTGCACATGACACTGGCCGAGTTGCTGGGCATCCGTTTCCGCCTGCTGCAGCAGCTGCTCGATCCAGAATTCCTGGAGTGGCGCTTTCCCCAGAAGCAACTGAGGGAAATGCGCATTCGACAAGTAGTGGCTATGGTCCAGGAGCTACTTCACCTTGTCCAAGAGATTAATGCTGTGTACGCTCTCAGCCTGTGGTCGGCCATGGCCCACGACCTGGCCATGACCACCAGCGAGCTGTACATCCTATTCGGACAGTCTGTGGGAATCGGAGGAGGAGGAGCTGGCCAGCTGGATGAGGAAGATGAGGAGGAGCAGGGCAGCAACTATCGAATGCTCGGGTATGTGGCCCTCTGCATGGCCACCCCGCTCTACAAGCTGCTAATCGCCCCTTTCTACTGCGATCGTACCATCCGCGAGGCCCAGAGATGCCTTCGACTTGTGGAGCAGTTGGACAACTGGTTCCCAAAGATTCCCTCGCTCCGTCCATTGGTCGAGTCCCTGATGTGCTGGCGGAGGCAGGCCAGGACTCAGTTCACCAGCGGCCTAGATGTCGTTCTCAACAAGAGGGTTATCGCTCTGGTAATTACTTTTCTATAAAGAATTGTAAAGTTTTATTATTTTTATTAAATATTTTCAGTTCACCTCGATCCTGGTCAACTATCTGCTCATCCTTATCCAGTTTGCCATGACTTAGAAGATGGGTGAGCAAATCGAACAGCAGAAAGTTGCTCTACAAGATTGGATTGGTTACTGAAATTAATGTTAATAAATATTTAGCAGAGCTCGTATTCCTTAGATGTATTCTAAAAAAGCGAAGTTCTCTCGGAGAGAGAAGATACTCTCAAGATACTCTCTCGTTCCCAAGGCTCTTAATTTTTTGTTTAAACTTATGCTATTTTTGTGACCTTTAAAATACCTCAAAGCTCCCCGAGCTGATGCCCGACCCGTAGGTATTATTTATCTGGCACCAAATTAATTTACTACGAGTGGCTCGTTAACATGGAAACTCCATAAATAAGTCAGCTCCTGCTGCCAACTCCCAGTTGCAGGCAGGCTGTGCCCACTGTCCACTGTGTGGACTGCACCCAGGAGAGCGCCACCTAATGATTATTACGTTTGTCGTTTTATTTTATTTGAGTTTTATGTAAATTTTCTCCAGGGGGATGACCCGGCCAGTCGGCAGGCAGTTTTATCAATGCAGCCCATGCCTAGGTGAAAGCCTCCGTGGGAGAAGGCGCCCTACCCTCACTGCTAATTGTGTGGAATACACTTTCTATTGATTTTTTCAAGTCAATCAGGAATGTGCCAAGGCGAAAATAAATCAAAGAGTTCTCGGGGAATGCCTGAGGGCAATGGAATGTTGTTTCTTTATGGCTCGGAATGCGGTCCGGCTTGGCTTGTTGTCAACCATTTATACATTGATTTAATTTCGAAAATTACAGTTGAAAGATTCGCAGGAAGGACGAAACTATTATGGGTATGCCGCGTGTCCCACATGACTGTTATTACTTCAATTTATGGCACACAGCATTGGCATTGGGGGCTGACTGAAAGGGAGACTTTGTGTATTTATGGGAAGGCGTTGGCGATGGCGGCGGCAGCGACGGCAGCGGCGGCAGCTTTTATGCTCATCGCTACCATTGTCCTGGATATGACGCGTAATTGAATAATATTTTTTCGCCCTGCTCCCTCCCTCGCATTCCTCTGCCTGTATTCAAGTAAATTCGATTGGCAGGACTGCAATCGTCGTCGTTTATATACACCAATGTTCGGTGCCATATAATTTGCAATAATTACCAACGGCAATCCCCTCCGTTTATGCCTTTCAAGAAATGTGTTCGGAGTTATTGCATGTTACTAATTGAAAATTGATTGCGCCCACTAGGTCCGAATATAATTACCAGAATAATATTTTCCACAATAAAACATCGAGTAGCAAGGCTTTATATAGATTTTGCATTGAATTTGTCCGGCCACAGTGATTTTATATGGTTGCTAGAGTATTTACTAGGCATTTTCTACGCATTTACTTAGCAAGCAACATTTATTTGACTTCAATAGAATTTACAGGCGAAATTTTTCAAAACCTTCGGTGGACGTTAGTTAGAAAGATTATTTCTACAAATTTAATACAAAAGGTAATAAGCTTAAAATATATTATTGATAGACCCAGAGAACCTTTTTAGACGTGGGATTATGCATTGATATTTTTATATTCAAAATAATCTTAGTCCTGGTATTTTTTAACTATTAATTCTTAGGTACATCCCAGCAACATTTAGCTTTCTAAAACCACCATATACCTTCAAGGACCTCTGCTCTACCCATTGTTCGAGGGGGCAAAGAATGAAAAAGCGTTGAATCCCCAGCTCAGACCGAGCTGACAAGCTTTTGTAATGTCCAAGCCAAAAACTCATAATAACGTAACCCGCTTTACTTAACTAACTCATTTAAAAGTTTCACTAATAGCATGTCACACATGCACGGCACCGGCAACGGCACCGGCACAGGCACATGGCGTGTGCTTAGCCCAATTAAAATGTGGTCAGGGCTGAAGCTTTCACAACTCGCGCGCTGCCCGCATCAGCTGGAAAGGATCGGGCAGGGGCACTAAGAAGGAGGCGATGGCGATGCTGGGGATGAGTCTGAGGCTCTCCTCTGGCAGCATCTGCTGCCGCAGCTTCATGCACAAAAGTCGCAGCAACAATGCAGAGAAATAGTTGAGTTTTTCAGGCACTCCTCCTCGGTCCTTACATTTTCCATTTTCCATTCTCCGGTTTCCATTTACCATTTTGGAGCTTAATTAGCAGACGTGGCAAGCGGCAGGCGGCGGCGTTTTTGCATTCGCCGCTCTTAACTGCTTTCGCACCTGCATGGCAGAAGACAATGGCAAACGCAATGTGTTTACACCCAAGGATAATGCGAGCTGGCGCAAATTAGGGTTAAGTTAGCTGACAAAAAGGATTCATTATAATTATGCGGCCCAGTGATTCTATAAAGAGAATCCTGTATTTTGGGGCCCACATGCCTGGTAATTTGTCAATAGTATGGGCATTTCCCAGGGAGAAACTTACTTGTAGTCTATTTAATATATTTGAAAGCAAATATTTATTAATTCTAAAATATATATATATATTTTTTGGCTTTAGCCCAAACTAATCTTAACCTAAACTGAACAAAATACTAAACCCCTTTTGTGTTCTATGTCTGTGGAAATGGCCATATCGCTTAATTACTTTTGCATGTTTGCCCCCACTCCATCTTGAACTGTCACTGTCTGTCTATATATCTCCCTGCTTGTCAAGTCAATCCACATTTATTTATTTGCATAACTTCCACTTAAAGTGTCAGCCTGAAGTTGAGATACATGAATCTTCGCCATGTTTGCTCAGCATTTGACAGTCAAACATAGAGGACAGAGAGGACGGCAGTTGCAGAAGGCGGTGGGTGGTGGTGGGCTCTGGGCCAATTCATATGCAAATATAATAGTTTCGTTACTCTTTTGGGGGCAAACATTTAAGCATATATATGTTGTATTTGCTGGCAAATATTTGAGGCAGTGAGTTAATCAAGGACCAAATGAAATATCACGCATACCACACGTGGGCCCCGCGATGTGCATAATTGATGGGACAATCAATTAAAGTGTGGTCGCTAAATCTCCCTCTCTCTGTGTCTAAAAAAAAAAGGAGAACGAAGGCAAGTCCTGAGAATAAACTATAAATGTATATCTTTAAATAATATGTCTTGAGTTATAAACTTGGTTTGGTAAAAACTTGTTGTTATAAAAGAAAAATGTGGAAAGCCTAAACTTTACAGCTTACATAGCTCTTTATTCAACTAAGAACGACTTTAGAACTTTAGCAGCTATAAAACCATCTTAAAGTCGTGGAATTGTAATGTTAACTTTCATTACAATTAACTTTAAGACTCACCTTTTTGATACTATAACACAGGAACTTAAATATTGATTATTAAATCAAAAGTAACTATTTGAAGTACCTATTTACTTAACACCTCGTTGGAAAGTCCCTTTAGGTATTGTGAAATCCCCTCAGGGACACTTTGATTCGGTTGCAAATCCACTCAATTAAAGCAATTTCAATGCAATTTCGAAACGTCTTTGGGATGTGCGTTGGGGGATTTTGATTTAAAAATGCATTAAGTGCGAAATGTAGCCTGCTGCAGTTGCATTTGCATTTGCATTGTCGCCTCCGCCCCCGCCTTGGCCCTCGGCTTCAATTCCTAATGAGGCCAGACACAAACATTTGCCCACGTAATAAACATTTTACGACTGCCACCGTAGGAGTGTTTATTTATTCAAATGCATTTAAAATAGCATGAAATGCCATAAGGAGGCGACACTTAACGAGCCCAAGACGAGTCCCACTATATACACACACACATATTGTATATATAAATACATATATATTCTGATCCCAGCGAGACGAGCACGCAATCAAAGACGACGAGGGCAGCGAGAACTCTTCAGGCTGAAGCATTCGCCATGTCGCAGCGTAAACACTGAAGCCTCCTTTCACTCAGGGCAATGTCAAGAGCACCTGGCCCACTCACACGTGCTGAAAGGATGATGAGGAGGCGGTAGAGGAGCAGGTGGGACAGGTGAAGCTGGAACGGCGGGTGGGTGCATCCATTAATGCATTTACTAGTCTTCTTCGCTGCTCGCTCATTTTGTTTGCACAGTCCAAGCAAACGACTTTACAAGTGGCGCAGCTGCAAGGACATGGCTCAAAATAACACACATCCACGTCTAATTCAAGTGCAAAGAAACAAGCAAATTACGAGCATTTTGCGCAGGCTGCCTAAGCAGCAAAAATGAACAAGGGGAGGGGAGCCCCAAAAAGGTTAAGGGTTAAGGCCACTTTTGGCCAAGGGCCGAAAACTTTGGGCCACCCAGAAATGTTTTCAGCAATTTAACTTGAATTGAAAAACGTCTTTAATGGCCGAACAGGTGTCAGGCTTTAATGTGTTCACTTGCCCTTAGGGTCATTAAGGGTTAACCTAAAACAAAAATTTAAGATATTGAAAAGAAATATAAATAACCTGAATTCAAGATGATTTTACATTTAAGAAAAAACTGTGGTTGCTTTTAGAAAATAAGTATTATTTCTATAATACGTCTTTTTTTAGGTAACAATTTAAAATTCGACATTTTAATGAATGAAAAACTATTCTTGTTCTGCCTAAGAATTTTCTTATTAAATAAAAATTCAAAGGAATTTTTGTGAGCCAAAAAAATCAACTAAAAATATTTTTCAATTAAAATGCAAATATAAATAACAATAGAATTTATTTAAAGCAAACTCTAAAAAAAAAACATTATAGAATTAGGAAAGAAATTTATTTCATGAAGTCCAAAGAGTGAAATAAAATTAATTACCTGAAAATAAATAACCTGCAAAACAAATTCATTTGTGAAGATATAAGTAAAATAGAAATTGAAAGCATGCAAATAAATAAGCTTTCTCTCTCAGTTTAATTTTTATTCCATGTTTCAGTGAGAGTGTGAAAAATGATAAACCCAATCAGCAATCAATTACTCTTAGAAATTGTTCAATCCGAAGCCTCGCCTTAATGCAAATATCAATATTTTCATTTACTCATGGGCATCCTTGCAAGCCAAATCTATTGATGGAGCTCACACAGACCGTAAAAATCAGTTAGCTTAGTGGTGGCCAAAGCAAATCGAACCCACTAAGCCAACACCATGAGCTGAACAAAGCCCCTCCGGGGCCAAAAATGCAGCGACAATGGCCAGAAATCAGAGTGCACTGGCGGGTATATTTACACCCAGCGGGACCAGCGGCCAGCTGCAGCCTATCTCCGTCACATGTGGGCACCAAATCCCCGAATTACCCCCCAAAATATTCTCCCATTTGAGAACATATACACCCCGCCGATTGTCAGTGCAGTTTGTCATGCGTGTTTTTCGCACAAAATGCGATCAGAGTCGACAAAGCGACAAGTCAGCAACGCTAATTCGATTGCCATTCGAAGCGGAGCATTTCGGCACCCTGCAGGCGCTGATTTAAAATAGCAGAGCGCTTTCCGCTGGAAAACGGAATTTGGGAATAATTTTAAGCGCCGAATTTTCAGCTACTTGAAGAGCGGTATCTGAGACAAACACATCCGCCGGATGTCTGTGACGAAGTCTAAGAACAAGTCAGGTAGAAGATAGCAGCATAGAAATGCACAGTAACAATAAAGTTGTTTACTTTTGTATATATTTTATTTATATTTTATATAATGTTTATTTGACATATAATGTTGTTTGAATCTTAAAACCTTCCTGTTGGATTTTAAATTTAAAAACAATTTAGAAAAGAGTTTTAAGAATATACCATAATTATTATTGTTACTATTTGTTATTTTTTATCTTCCCTAAAAACTGTATTAACTGAACTAAATAAGCATATTATAAAAATCATACTTAATGCTTAGTATTTTAATGCCTAATTAATATTTATTACTAATTTAAAATTGACTTAAATTATAATTTACCCTTCTCTTACGTTTCTCATATAATTTTTCTCTGTAGAAATAGAGATAACGGAAGATGCCAGCGACAGAAGCCAAAATCGTTTTGTAATTTGAATTTGATTTTGGCAAACAATTTTGGAATGCGGAAATTGAAAGCGCCTGCTGTGCAAGAAAACTTCTCCGCTTACGTAATTACAGGCGGAGAAAGCCTCTGCCAGAATGACAACAATGAGAGAGGACTCCTCCGATGGCAAACTCTAAAAATACATGTAGCAACAAGCTGCAAATGCGTTAAGAAAGTTTCGCGGTTACGGCACTTGCCAAATTGACTGACAATGCACCGGCACACACACACCGCACTCAGGCACACACTTACACACACATGGCGCAAAGTTCGCATAATGGCTTAGGCGCCGTCTCCTCTCACCCCCCTTGGCATCCATTTAATTGAAGTGAAATAACATTTTGTGTCAACGCCTCTAACGAGTGCTGCTCGCTCATTGTAACATCTGGCATACGCTGCGTATGCGCAACATTGAGCTAGCCGGGAAAGTGAAAATGTTGTCTTGTGCTGCTGCACCGCGACCAACATGCAATTTGCAGCAAGCCAGGCAAACACTCCGTGTCCTCTCCAAAAAGGGAGTGCCTGGGCGTGTGGTTTAAGTCAACTTTAATTGAATCGAGCCAAGATGCCGCCAGCTGGGCCAAATGCGTGCAGGTCTTGCAAACAAATGAAGCGACACCCCAAAGCCAAAGAGTTCAACTAATGAAATACGGATTATAGATGAACTGGGGGAAGATGTTGTCATTTTGGTTGCTGATTTCTTAGAGGGGAAACGGAAGCCAATGAAAAATAATCCCGTAGAATAGTAATTGAATATTAATAGACTTCAAAATTATTAAGTTTTGATGAATAACCAACAAGAATGTTTTTATATTGTTTCGTTTTGTTTTTTTTTTTTTAGGCAGAGAAATATGGAATATACTTGAAGGATAAACATCTGCAAATCCGATTTAAAGCTTAGTTCTGGAAACTGGCAGACTTTTATTTACTTAAGCTCTTCTTAAAAATACTCTCAAAAACACCATGCATATTTAATCATGATTTAACAAAACGCTATAAATATACAAACAGATTTGAAAATAAAATAATAATAGAAAATAACGTTCAAATACCAAAAACAAAATCAATTTTACGTTGAGCTTAACGACCCTTTTCGGCAACCAAAAAGAAATCAGGCAGGAAATCTGAGTTGAGAGTCGGCGAAGGGCGAGTGCAGTCATCGTACCATTGGGTGTTGAGGTCTGCGCTGCAAGTAGGTCATATATCTGGCTAGCTGGGTAGCTGTCCTTGAGCCATTTTGCGCGCAATATTCTTCCGGGGCCCCCCTACTCCAAATCCTGGCACATTTGGTCAAGCTTTGCATTTGACTTATGCTTTTTACGCCTTTCATTTTAATTCGTTTAAGCCGGAGATGCGTGCCGCACCCCGAGGAAATGTGTAAAGGGTGCCACGCCCCCCGTGCCGCTGCTACAGCTGCAGCCGCCCCTTGAAGTGGCACATGTCCGAGCAGCAGCACCAGCGGCAGCTCTGCTCCATTAAGCTAAGTGCCGTGCGAAGAAGAAGGATCCTGTGCTCACTGCAGGATATGCAATGCATTTGTCACTGCGGAATGCGTTTTAGCAAATGCTGGCCACGCTTTCAAAATTACATAACACAAATACCAGGAGATGGAGCTGCAGTCCGGACATTGCCTCGCAAAAGGCTGCAACTCCTGCCAAAGTCGCTGAGGATGCTACAGTTTCTGCCGGGTTGCACTGGAAAAATCTAAAATATTGTTAAGCCTGGGAAGGCGACATATTAAGGACACAGTGATCGGAATTCTATGTATTTATCTTAAGATTCTAGTGTGAAATTGGATTAATCAATACCCAGCCATATTTTTCATTATCCCTTCATATATTTGTAATATTTAATTTTTTCTCTGTGTGTGATGTTGCCTCTGGTGATGTTGCTTCGCCTTTGTATGTTGCTGTGGCGGCAGCAGCAGCTGAAATTAATATTTGCACTCAAAATGCAATTTTCCAGGCATTTCCTCTCCTTTTCGGTGGTCCTGCGAGAACCGGTTGGGTGTTGTCACTTGTTAGAGCTGCTGTTGCCTCACGTACATGCCAGCCACTTCCGCTCCCTCCCACTCCAAATCGCAGCCCAGCCGGGGGATTCCCCACTCTCTTTCTGCATTTTCCGTTTAGCAGCGTGAGAAATGCAACGTCGCGTAAATGAATTTGCCATTTCTCATGGCCGCAACTGAAACTGGAGGCGAAGCTGGCACGGAGTTGGCCAGATTCCGGGCTCAGTGGCGTGACATGACCATTTGTCAAAGCCAGGCTCAGGCAGCAGCCAACACATATGCACACACATACGGGCATTAATAGTTAATTAAACAACTGATGATGCTGTTGGCGTTGCTGGTGTTGCTGCTGCAACATCCCAGGCACCTGCAACAATAATTGCATTATTCATGAGTTGTCGCATGTGTGTGTGTGTGTGTGTCGGCTGCTACTATTTCGGGCAACTCAATTTCATAATAAGTGAGTTTGTAATGCCGTAAACAACAGCCGCCAAGTTCAAGAACTCAATTAAGCCAAAGGAGCCAAGGAGTCGCAAAGAAGCCGGGAAAATACCCATGGGAATCGCGCTCTCTGTGCCATCGTTAATCTTACATGCAAATTCATATTAAAACTATGCCCTTGCCCTGTCTTTTTCCCAACTGCCGCAGCAAAAAAGTTGTTAATTTTGTATGCCAACTGTAAGAGTACTTTGAGCCCCTGCTCCGGGCCCCCACCTCCGTCCCCTTAACTCTCTGCCACTGCATTGCGCACTGCTTCTCGTTGCAATAACATTTTGTTTATTTGAACTTTCCTGACGGTGTGCAAGAGGATTTCAGCACAGCACTCTTCCACCATATATCCACATCCATCCCGGCAGAGATGAGCATGAAATGATAATAACGGGCGAATTGAATTAGAGAAATGCGGCTGAACACATAGACGAGCAAATTTGATGACAGGAATTTCGGTTAAGAGTATTTCTCTTTGGTTTTAATACCCTGAATGGAGTTATTCTTACTAAATATCTCTGTTGGATCAAGTTGGCAATTCAATCACATTAGTTTGAGTTTGTAAGCCACCAAGGATTCTAAATTAAAAATAATGGAATTTAATTATAAGTTTAAATTAAAGATAGTTGAAGAGAAAATAAGAAAAGGAGATTAGCGAAACCGAGTGAAAAGTGATAAATATTACAAGTATGTGTAATTTCATTATTTGTATATAATAAAACATATAGAATTTTTATGTTTTATTATCATTTTACATCAATATGCAATGCAGCCTAAATTTCGAACCTTTTCTACTTCAGTCATGCTTTTTTCTTGTTTACAATTATTTTTTTTCTATTTATATAATAATATTATTTAAAAATAATCAACTAACTCCTTTCTTACTCAAGCCTTCCCTCATAGATCTCGATTTCCGGCTGCACCGTTGAGAATGGAAATGCAAATGTCAATGCAGTGACTGGGTTTTTTTGCCAAGCGACAGAGAAAGTTTGTCTCGCCGCCAGCCACCGAAAATAAACAAGTAAACATGTATGAAAAATGCTAATGAGCCTCTACGTAATTAAAATCACACACCCACATTTGCTCATATTTGTACTCACTTTAGTACTCGCATTTGTACTCGCACACACAGGTGTGCAAACGGTGGATTCCCTCCCGCAAACGGTGATGCAATTTCAACTAATTAGAATTTTATTAACTAGAAAACGGACAGATTGCCAGCTGGCAATCTCAACGAATGCGGGAGGACTCGAATCGACTCGACAGCCAGGCAAATAGTCGCCTGAATGCTAAGCACTCAGAAACCATGTCAGATCCAATCTGCATAACAAATGCAGAATCTGAATCCGAAACCCCAAAACAAACGCTTTCAAGGCCAAAGCCAGACAAACAAAAAAATATATGTACAAATATCGAAAAGTTGCATAGGCATAATTTGACACTAATCCCGAAAAGCAGAGGAAAACAATGAGCCGGGTTCGCTACGATTTATGGGGTTTAAGGATTTGCCAAACAACTGATAAATAAATATAAGTAAATTAACATAATATTTTAAGAAATTATGTAGATAAATATTATGGGGAGTGAACATCAAATTATTTATTTGTCTTTCTCTTTAGTTATCATTTTTTCTAAGATATTTTTTGACAGCTTCCTCAGACAATATAAAGAATAAGATGCGTAACGCCAAACGATTTATTAACATCTAGACCTCTTGAGATTTTGCTAAAAGCATTCCTTACTCTTTAAATTTTCTTTAGTTTCTTATGATCTTTTAAAATAGTTTATCCCGCACATTATGTTAAAAAAAAAACTTAAATAAATATATCCCAAAGCTTCGATGGCAAGTTTAAGACGCAAGCAAAGCCATTCATATGTGCAGCTAGCTTGTGGGGCTTGCAGAAAGTTTGACAAACTGATAAACCAGATTACTGTAGCGCATCCTGGCACAGTTTCAGTTTCCAGGACCACACCACACTCACTGGCAGAAAGACAGTCAGCGATACGATATTATAAACAAACTGCTGTGCCCTCTCGTTCTTGTCTTTTCCATATTGTAGGCAATTTTATAGAGTGTGCAAGAGTAAAAATAAAATACAAAATACAAAATACAAAAAAACAAGAAAAACAAGTAAGCATAAAAAAGCGGAAAAGGGCAGGGGCGGGCGGGCAGCCGCAGCAAAGGCAGCAAATTCGAATGAAAAACTTTCTAATGAGTCGGCATTACAATTTCAAATTTGTTGCGCAAATTATTATAAAAGTTTCTGTGTGCTGTGTGTGTGAGCTGAACAACATACTCAAACTTATATACGAGCCTGGGGTTGGCATACAAATGCCACAATAATTTTTACCCACCCCAAGGGAGGAGGAAAGGGCGGAGTGGCTAAGCCCCGGAGTCAATTGCAGGAGGAGTAGCCTAGTTTTGTTGTTTGACTGCTACCTTTAGCCGCTTGAGATCCAGTCACTCAGCTTGACATTTAATTATTAAATTATGTTTTTTGTGGAAATTGGTAGAAACTTTTATTTAGGTGGTAGATTCCAGCACTTACAAATTGAATGTTTCTGACTGTTTTTCTGAAATTTAAATTCTGTTGCTCACCGACCCCCGCCTGAAATTGTTTTAGTGGCATAAATAAAATGTAAAAAACGTGTAAATGTTGCCCAGGTCAGGCTGGCCAACAATTCGCACCTAATTTAGTTTATTATTTCATGATTTCATTTATTTTCCGCCTGCGGTCGCTCGAAAATTGTCGGCCAAAGTGGATTAGAGGCGGTTTGGGGACGTAAAAGAAATTTAAACTTTTCCGCCCTGCTTTTTTATTATGCGTACAAAAAAAAGAAAGAATTGTTGCATGCGGATTGCTGTTTTGAATATTTAAATCATTTTATTTGCCACGCCACTTAGCGAGACAGGCATTCGGCCCGCACTCAGCATTCAAGCCGGCATAAAGCGCCTGCACTTCTTCCTGCTCTCGGGGCCAAATCAATTATTTAGGCAAAATGTCAGCCAAATCTGTGCCGAGTTTGCTTGTGTCGCGTTATGAATTTAGATTAAACAATTTGGCCAGCAGGCCTTGCTTTATGCAAAATGAATGCACAACTCGATTCACTTTGTTTTCGTCTCGCTTTGTTTAGCCTTTGTTTATGCTGGGCGTTTTGTTTTAAGTCCTTAAAAAATAAACCACAAAATTATTGGGAATTGTTAGCCTTTTTGTGGCTTTGGTGGCATATATTTTTCACTGAGTTATAGTTGAATTGTTTTATTCAACTGAATTAACTGAAACAATTAATTGTGCCTTACTTTTCATATTAAATTATTTGTACAATTTTATTACTTATATTGTGACAAAAATATTTTTGAAGAATTCCTTTTTTACTATTTTTCCCCCATTAATATATAATTTAAATATTTTATCCATTAGTAAACTTCTAACTTATCCCTGGATTAACTCTGTGAATATAAAGCTTCCATTAAAGCTAAGAACTTAATCGATTTCCGATTTGCTTGAGCAAAAAGCAAACGCTCCCATTTTGTGACACCGAGCAAGTGGTGGAGCTATTTTAAGACAATTATGCTCTGATTACACACGTTTTAGCTGCCATCGGACACCCTTCCGATTCCGGGGATTGAATGCCCCCCAGCCAGGACAATGGAACGTGGTCCTGCACCTTTGTTAATTGCAGTTGCTGGCGTCTTCTGGTCAATGAGCCGGCGGAAGCTCGAATGGCACTTGCTGTGCATTCAACATTAGTTCGTTAGCTCCGTCAAATGGTCAACAGCAAAGGCCCTCGAGCCCCAGGAGCGGCGACCTCTTGGCCAGAAGTCAGCACAGCCAGCAAAAATGTCAACTTGAGGCGGAGAAAGGACTGGCAGACAAAGGCTTCATACAAATATATATATATATATGCAAGGATATATGCCAGGTGGGATGTGGGGCCAAAGGGTGAAGTATAACAAAAGAGCTGAAAATTAAAAAGAGACAAGCAATTAAAATGGCTTACAACCAGGCAGACAAGGGGTAAATCGTGGGCGGGAACGGGCAACGGGCAGCAGGCAGAGCGGTAACAGCTGTAACTGTAATTGTTGTTGCCCCTGCAGGATAATTGCCGACAGGATGCAACGCACGCGACCACTTCCGCTTGGCAGGCGCTCTCCATCCTCGGTAGCCATTCCGGTCTCCTGGCCCAGTTAACCCATTCACGCCCGAAGCGTAGTGACTGCGGCCTGCAAATTATTCAGGGCCTAGGATGTGTGGAATAGGATAGTGAACAACTGATCAATAACTCAGCTAAATACAATTTTAATTTCTAGTATGTTTTCTTCGCAAAAAACATTGCTTTTTGTTAGGTGCCTTTTTCAGATTTAATATTTTTCTATGTGGAATTTATAGTTTATAATCAAAGGATTCCCTTTCCAAAATAATCATAATCATATTATTTGTTGCAGAAATAGTTGGTTTATGATTGAATATATTTTCCTTAGCTTGGTTTTTATTTTTCAATTCGAAAACCCTAGGTTTTCATATTGTCTGCAATTAGAAAATGTCTTATAAAATTCCTTGCTGGACAGATAAGGGTTAAACGACAGAGACAAAAAGGGTTTCCCGGCAACTCATAACGGTGGGACATTTTGCGAAATAAATGGCGAGCCGAGTGCAACAGAAATTAATGGCAGTGCAAACAACAAAAGCCGTGCCCCGACTCCTGCTCCTACCAACGGCTGCGGCTCAGACAGAGCTCAGTCCCGGACTACCCGTTGCACTTTGGAACCGTAGCCGTATCCCGAAATGCTCTGTGTCTCTGCCTTCGCTGATGCGTAAGTTGTCAGTTGCTGAATGGCTCTGCCTCCTGTCTTGCCCTGCCCTGCCCCACCGTCCTTGCCGCTCCTGTGAAACATCTGCGGCTGATTCTGGCTCTGGCGTTGCTTTTACCACTGACCAGGACTTTGCATAATGCGCATACGCTGCGTAAGCCGTCGGCAGCTTTACGCCACTGAGTGTTACTTCCGGTTTTAAGGAGCTACGGCCGACTGCTGGGGCTAGGACAATTACAACAATTGGTTGTAACAACGCGAACAACAGTTAAGCCACCTGAAAAAATAGCAACTGCGATTTGTAGAAGGCATTTGAACTACGACCAAGGATTACTTATTAAATTATAAGGTATTTTTTTATAGTTAACAACTTCATAAACATTACTGAATAATTAATAATAATTTTTAAACATAATAATTTAGATAATTCTTTATATAAAATAATTATCTCACACAAATAAACATAAAAAACAATATTAATAACTCTTGGCAGTATTTTAATAATTTAATTTAAATTATGCCAATTAATAGTTTTAATTTCCTTACCTTATATTTTTATAATCATAAAAAATAAGATAGAATTTTAAAAATCTACCCAAACTCCATGTGAACCCATCAAACCCACCTCAAACAAAGGATACCTCGCGCTCACTCAGAAAGCGAGAGGAGAAAATGGGATTGGGGATTGGGACCCATAATGAAATACATGGCATATGCGGAGACCCGGAGTGGCCGAACAATGTGTGAATGCAACTCTACAGCCGGTCGTGGCTCCGGCATCCTGTGCAGTACGTCCGTCCGTCCGGCAGTTCCCCGGCTCTCCGTCTCCTCGGCACGATGGCAATCATAATAATGGCACACAATTTAACAGCATTGCATATCGGAAGGAAATCTCGGTGGCCGCAATCTGTGCCTCTCGTCTTCGGGCAACTGCGACTTGGGTCCGGACTCATTGCATTTGCCTACTTATGTATGTACTCTGGCCGGAGGCGGAGGAAGGGCCACAGCACCGACACTGCAGACCGGTTAAATGGGTCACTTTGACCGCTGCACAAATGACAATTGCCGGTCAGCAAATCCTGGGGAATTGCTGCAGTTGTTGGCCCGGCTTAAATGCATATGCATTAACCGAATAAATTATGCATTTTTCCCACATAAAATTCTGTCGCAGTCGGGTTTCCCATGAAACTCCCATGCGACATGGCCGGAGAACCAACGGAGTCATCATGACGTGGCCCCAAGATTGCCTACTTCCGTCGTCTACGTGGTTATTAAAGTGTCACCTGGCAACCTGGGCAAGCTCGCATCTAATGAATAGACTGGGTGACAGGCTAAAAATCCCAATATCTCAAACTTTTGCAAAGGGACGAAGGTTTTATTGCCAAAAACTTGAAGAAAGGTAGCTTGAGTTCATTAAGAAACAGATTTTATTAAAAACTTTATATGAAAATTCCTTTTTTTTTCGATTTCCTTGGTATCCTATGGGTAAAAATAGGAAGATTAAAATTATCTATAACGTGACGATTTAATTCTCTGAGAAATAAAACGTATAAAAGGCCTCACTTAAATACCCTTACCTATACATTTTCTTGGTCTTGATAACCTTAATACCCGTCTGAAAGCGAATCACCTGGAGTGACCAGGTTAAGAGGGTAAGGCAACAGCTTGGTCATGGTCAGGCGAAGTCACGGCTGCTGGCAGCCTCAAAGTCCCTGCCCGACTTTGCCTATTTCTCCCGACGTGTCCGCGCCGTGGTCCGCTTTGATTGCAGTCACCAATTAGCGTAATATTCGCAATATGCTTTTGTCTGCGTATTCATTTTTATTATTTTTCCTTCGCCCTTTGAGGCAGCAGGAGAAGCAGGAGCAGCAGCAGCAGCACGCCTAAGAGGCATCTCCTATACCCATTCCTATCCCCATCTTGCGCATATTGACCGGCAGTGTCATGGCAAAAAGTTTCCAGCGGCAGATGGTTTTAATTGCTCCTCGGGATGTTTTTTGCCAAGTCTTTGAAAATTAGTTTAAAGCATTTTAGAGCGAGGCCAAGCAACTAATTGATATTGCTAAATATTTATGGCTGGGGGGGGGAGGGGGGAGAGGATGGGCTGGCAGTGCAATTTAACAAATGGAAAATCCCGGAAATGCAAATTGGAGCAGAAGCAGAGACAGCAGAAAGCGGCAGCAGCCATGGCAACAAAGTGTTCACTGAAACCGGAGAGTTGCAAAGAAATTAGCGAATCCAAATGTGTGTCATGCACTCAACTTAACAGCGCCAGGTGAGTGCCCTGTCCCGCCCCAAAACATATTCAAGCTGATAAATCCAAGCGCACGTCATGCTCACCCAAGATGGCCGGCCTTCCAATCCGGTCCGCCATGACAGCGCTATGCACACGGTTTTCTTCGGCCGAGTGTCCGGTCCGTCGAACGGCGATATCGTTCCGGCCGAATGTAAACAATGAGCGTTGGAACCGGGCCTTATCAGTAAACAAACGGGGGAAAATAGATAGGAGGTTAAGCAATCGATATTCAGGTAGAATCACGCCGCAGCAAGCACCGGGCGATTAACAGATTTGAAGGGCTTTAATGCTATGCACACAGTCCATTAGGCAACTTAATGTTAGACTTAACCCTAGACATTCCTTATAAATCCCTATATACACACACAAAAGACGACACCGAGGGGCAACTACTCCTCATCCTTGATGCAGTTCTCGACCAATTCCCGCAGATTGGGATTCTCCATGGCCGCGGCAATGCGTTCCTTGTCATTGATTTGCTTGTTGACTGTTTGGGTGAAGAAATAAGTAAATACGAGAATATATGTATATGGTGGAATGGTGAACAAAGACTCACTTTCTTCCTCTGTTTGATGGGCTCCCTTCTTGATGTATATATCCAGTTTAATGTTGTGCGGCAGACCCCGTTCCACTTTAACGCGTATGCAGAGTCCGATCAAAGTGGCCAGGGAGCAATGGGGCACTGTGGGGTTGAATTCGATGCGCACCTGTTGTAAGTACAATGGTTAATTCATTTCTATTTAAGGTAACACTTCTAATGGGTATAAAAATAGTTATCTATTCAAAGGAGTCTTAAAATGTTCACATGTTTAGCTTAAAATATAATTATAAAATTTACCACAAAGCTAAGAACTTTAAATCGTAATATTCAGCGAATTTAAAAGGTTTTTTTACGTTAAAATTATGTTACTGGTAAAATAATCACGAGTATTATTTCTTATCAGTTTTATGAACTGGATAACCTACCACAGAGACATTCGAGCGCGTGGGGGGCATCACAAAGATCCCCTCCTCGTAGATCACATTCAGATCCTCCAGCGTGCACGGCTTCTCCGGATCGCGAATGCCTCGCAACAGATCTGTGGACGGCACAACAAAGTTAAGGTTACATAATTTGTGCTAGGCAAATAAGTGTAAAGTCTTCACACCATATATGGTCTCTTGCAGGTCCGTGGCATTCCTGTAGCCCAGCTCGTGGAGCAGAGCATCCTCTCCAAAGGCAATCGCCTCATCATCCATCGACATCTGGCTCGTTTTGCGCACTAACTCGTCGGCCGAGTTTCCGCGTCCGCCGCTGCTGCTGATACTGCCGCTGCTGGTGCTGCCGCTCCCGCTGCCACTGGTACCGCCACACGACGACGACGTCACGGTTGTGCTCGCACTGACGCCTGCACCGTCCGATTCAGAGAGCTTACGCTTGATGTAGGACAGCATGTTTGGCACCTGGGGACCGCTTATCTTTCCCGGTTTTATCTTTTACTGTGTCTGCACAGGTGTCTGCGGGTGTGCAACTAATGGTGCATAATTCGTTTAGCTTGTCTTAGTTGGAGCTACTTTGTTTTTCTCTAATTTTGTAAGTTATTTTTACTAAAATTTCACTTAAACTCTTTGATTCGGGAAAATAAATTGCATCAGCTGGTATTTGTTTGTGTGCAGCGACGCTGACAGCTGGACTTCTGCATGCGACAATCTGGCAAGGCCACGCGGAGGTGGCAGCTCGGTGGTATCGATTAAGCCCAATTAAAATCGAAATTTGAAATAACTGTAAAATTAACAAGGTCAACCAATATAAAACCGGAGAGTAGAATACAAAATTCCGAATTCCTAAGAGAGCACAGATTTAGTTTATGAATCATAATACAACATGATAACCCTTTTATTTATTTTTTCCGTTAGTTCAGAGCTTTTTCGACATATCGGTAAATCGATTATTGAATCGCAAACACTTGCTGTTATCAGCACTTGCAGCTTAACTTCTTTTTTGTTGCGGCCAAAGTTTCGCCGGCTATTTTATAATTATTTATTTACAGAAACTTATTAAACTTTTCGGAAAAGCATTCGTAGGCCAGTGTAATTCCATTAATTAAGTTATCTTTGTAGAACCGCACAGTGATCTAGTAGCTTTTTGCCCTAATCTGCACGCGCAGCGCCCACCGTACCCAAGGTAACGTTCTCATCAAGCAGGCCGTGGAATTCGAGAAAACCAACGAATTGTCAACGCCGGGCACTGCCTTCAAAAATAGTTCATTCCGTTTTAGTTAGTCCTACGATTTGTTTCTTATTTGTGAAAGCTCGTCGAACGGAAGCAATTCTCGCTTTACCCTTTTGAAAAATAAAGGAAGAAGTTCGTAAAAAGCGAAAGAGCCCATCGAAATTAACACGAAAAGGAGTTTAAAAAAAGTGAGTGAATAAAATAAGTGTGAAATAAAATCGGTGATTGTGGTGAGTATGTTCTGTGTCTGTGTGTGTGCGTGTGGAAGTGGAGCAGGGCTGAAGGAAAATGGCGTTCCTGGAAGGGAACCGCTGCTTTCCCTGGTCCCCATTGGGTTCAACCGACTCCCAGAAGTCAGTGGCCGGCACTTCGTAGACAGATCTCAAAGCGAATCGCTGTCTCTAGGGACAATTTTTACCCTTTCGTGCAAAAAAAAAAATCGAACGTCAAACGTCATTAATTTATTTTCTTACTTCAATTTTTTTTTCTTCGGTTTGACTAGTTCGTATAGGAAAAAAATGGGTGCCGACAACATCGATGCTACTGCCACCGCCGACCAGTCCTCGTCGGGCTTTATCGAAAAGGATACACTGCCCGTGGGTAACTACCTCCTGGTGGGTATCGACATAGACACAACTGGACGTCGTTTAATCGATGAGGTGAGACCCACGGCTGCGAACGAGAAAGATTCCTCTTCGGCAAGTCGGACCTAACCCCACTTTCGCTATGCCCACAGATTGTCCAGCTGGCTGCTTATACACCGGCCGATAATTTCCAGCAGTACATCATGCCCTATATGAATCTAAATCCAGCTGCGCGCCAGCGCCATCAAGTTCGTGTTATTTCGATTGGCTTTTATCGTATGCTGAAGTCGATGCAGACCTTTAAGGTAAGACAGTCATGTAAGAATATGGGTCAATCTCCTTAAATATGTACATATGTTTAGTAGAGGAAGTATATTCCTTCAAAATTTTGATCTATTTTTAACTTGCAAATATGTTCTTAGGTTTAATTTTAATTAGGTTTATTTTTTTAATTTTATAAATATCTGACAGCTGTCAAACGACTCGTAAAATAACACTACACATTCACACTTAATCTTTTATTTCTTGAAAATCCAAATATGCATTAAATTATATCTAATATTTTCATTTTAAACATTCAGAACGAATTACGACCTTTAACAAATGATATATTTTTGTAGGCTAATTTTAATAGCTTTTTATTTCTTTTAATTTGTAAATATTTGACAGTTGTCAAACGAAACATTACCCTCCTTCACAAATATAATAAAAATAAATTGAAATTTTTCCTTTACCTTTTTAACTGTCAAAACCTGACTTTCTTTTTTAACTTGTATTTCACTTGTGACATAATTCATATTTCTAATGATATAAATATTTTGTATAAATATTTTATAGATCATCAAATCAAAGTCCGAGATCGCCGCATTGAAGGACTTCCTCAACTGGCTAGAACAGCTTGCGGCGAAGGCCGGCTCCGGCTATAATGGGATTGTGCTGCTCTACCACGAGGAGCGCAAGTTCATTCCGTACATGATTTTGGAGTCTCTCAAAAAGTACGGCTTGATTGAAAGATTCTCTAAGACCGTCACGGCCTTCGCCAACAGCCTCCACCTGGCCAAGGCCTCCATGGGCGACACTAACATCAAGAACTATAGTCTGCGCAAGCTCTCGCAGCTCTTGTCCAAGTCCAAGGAGGACAACACCGCGGTCTCTTCCTCCGCATCCGGCTCTGGCTCGGTATCGACATCTACGGAGGCCATCGACAGCACCACTGTCGATAATAATAGCAGCAGCAGCAGCACCTTTAACGAGAAGCGGTCTGCCAAGAATGGCGTCAAGTTCGAGCGGGAAGAGTTCGAAGGTAATGCCAGCGTGCGTGCCAAGATGGCTTTCCATGTTGCCCTTCAGATTGCCAACGCAATTCGCAAGTCTGAGCCAGAGTCCTCGGAGACTATGGAGAATCTCTTTAACGCCTTGAAGCCGTTCGCTAATCTAGTAGGATCCGATGTCCAGGAGCTAGACACCCAGAACGAGAACCTGGAGCGCCAGAACTCCTTCCGTCCGGTCTTCCTAAACTATTTCAAGACCACTTTGTACCACCGTGTGCGCGCTGTCAAGTTCCGCATCGTGTTGGCGGAGAACGGTTTTGATCTCAACTCCCTGAACGCCATCTGGGCGGACAAGGGCACCGAGGGCCTCGACATGGCCCTGCAGTCGGTCGGACAACTGAAGGCCGAAGACAAGACTGAGCTTATAGAGCTGTTGGACAGCTTCTTCGATCCCAACAAGACCACAATCAAGCCAGTGGTTAAGTCCAACAACAATAACAATAGCAACAATCGTCGCCGTAATCGCCGCAACACCAACCAGCCGCCGGCCAAGAACGGAGGGAACACCTCTCGTTCCACCAGCACCGAGTTCGGAGCCGGAGGCGACAAGTCGCAGAGCGTGTCCTCGCTGCCGGACTCCACCACGAAGTCATCGCCCAACAAGACACCCGCCGTCGGCGGACGTCCGCAGCGCAAGCGCAACTCTCGCCACAGCCTGAGCAGTGGCAACGAGCCGAAGGTGACCGAAGGCGGTGCACCGATAAAGGCGGAGCTCAACAACACGGCCCCAGCTGTCATACAGCCGCCATCGCCCTCCCCGGTGGCCATTGCGGCTTCAAATTAAACACCTTTTGGTGGCTCTGTAAAGTAAATACCTTCGCCAGTTGCTTTGTAGATCCAAGTAGTTGCCGAGGGTGTAATCACTCGGGTAGATTGTTAATTAATTTTATGAAATACGCTTGCTTGTATTATTGAATTGTTTACATCACATCGAAATGAATATTCGATTTTTTCAGCTATACACTTACACCTTAATACATCCATTATTTTAGTTTGGAAACATAGCACGCTGAATTTATACATAATTTTTACACACTTGTACACTCCTATTATAAATCAAATTTTTATAGGAATACTGTTACCGCTTTTGAATTCAGTAAAATTTTGTGAATATTACGTATTTTTAACGATTAGCTTTTGCTGTTGTTTTACTAAAATAAAAGTAAATTCTAATTTATAATTTCGCATTTCAGTAGACCTTTCGGGATGATGAAACACACTTAAAACACCAATTAAAATAGGCAAGAAATGAACGGGAGAAGAAGAAAAGACTACAAGCGAACTTTTTCCTTTTTGAAGAACTGCCACAGATCAGAAACAGCCTCCAAATTTTTGTGTAAGCACAAATTTTCAGTGTACTAACCATAACCACAAGTACAAAAGCCTGCACGCCCCCACACTCACGAGCATATCGGTGAATGGATGCAGAAAGGGTGAAGTGAACCGTGATCGTAATCGTGATCTGTGTGTGGTGCAGAGTGGCACGGCTTCAATTTGCTGATTAGAAGCAAGAACTGTTTATCGAGTCGTTGTTGTAAGAACCCGGGCGAAGCATTTGGAGGATGCTGCATTAAATACACGAAAGCAACATGCAATAATAGTATAAGAAAACGGATCGTATAATTATAATGATGGAGAAGAAGAAAAAAGCCGCAAAACCATAATATGATTGTACAGAAGAACCAAACGCAGCGTTTAGGCATAGTTTTCCCATGCGAACCGATGCAACATATCGTCCCAGGATGGACGAACGGAAAAATAGAGCCAGAAAACGCCTCGATGAAAATTTTGCATTGGACAGGCCTCCTCCGACTACACAAAAACCAATACAATATTCCCGTACAGTAAAACAATCAAGGCCAGGCCTGGTCCAATGTTTAAAACTTTCACTTTGCACACAGAACCAAATCTATACCCCACTCGAACGCATGCACGCACACCAAATTCACGAATAACTCGAACACAATGGGAGGGAACGACTCACTAGATGTACATGTAACTCCAAACAATTCAAGCTGTCATATTTCATATTTGCATACGTTCCACGAATTCCAAATGATAATGTGAACACATAAATCTGTATGAGATGCGTGAATAAACGATTGAAATGTAAAATGTACTAGGGATGTCTGAAAATTTTGGATGCTTTCCTCGGGTTTGTACTAAGATTGCATTCAGAAATTTAAATTCCGCGGGACATAAACTTATCGTTATCGGCGCGAGGGATCGGACTGGGCAAAAGACGTTACATTAGAGGTGGAAGAAAATGCATCGTTAATCGATTATTGATACTTTTGAACATCGATTAAAACATCGACGTCTTTCCATCTCTATTGATCAGCATTCCGAAAGATTCCGTCAATTCTTCGCCGTGAAAAATAGAAAATATATCGCGACCAGAATGGAGGTCGATCCGGCGGAAGAGCCTCGCGACGAGGCGCACACTTCTATATACGACGGATACCCGCCCGACTTCGGGTATTTCAACATTGCCCACGGTATGCTGGTGGAGATCTCGGAGGAGATCCGGGCCAAGTTCCCCCAGGAGCGCCTCCGCTTCTCCCAGCTAAACAACCTGTACTTGGCTGCTCGTGGCGGCCAGATGATGAGCTTCGTCGAGATCCTTAACACCGTCAGCAGCAGGGAGGTGCAGACGCACCTGGTCAATACAGTGAGTACCCGGCGGGGCGAACGCTGCCGTGGAACGCCATTCTTTGCGTAATTGCCTTAATTTACTACTGCGTCATTAATGAAAATCGCTGCCGCACGTATACGTATTGGGTTTATATGTAAACCCCGCTGTCTGCGCTGCCCCAAAGAGCGTATTTAAACGCTCCATTGCTGGTGTTTTTGTTTTTGGTATTTGCTTGTTGTCATTGTTTATGAGAGAGAACGAGTAAGCGAAGGAGACAGAGTGGTAGGGAGGGGGAGGTCGCCATATGCTCTGTCCATTTTACAGTGGTAATTCGTTAACAGGGTTCATCTGTTAACTGTAGTCATCCGTTAACAGCCGTCATTGAATTATTTTATAAATAATTTCTTTGATAAATTTACATAGTACATTTTTTAAATATTTTTAAAATTAAGAAATTTGTCCCTGATAATATTTGAATTTTCAAAGCCCTATTTATCGAGCTACTACTGCACCCGAATTTGTTGTGTGTTTATAACTTTACTGCCTGCCAAAAAGACAAGCAAAAAAGCGGCAATCCCCAGTAATTGCTGCAAAAATGGGAAATTAATGACCCAACGATACGGATCCAAGCCTTATTGAAGGCACCGAGGGAGGCACAGTGCCACAATCAATTGGATATCAAGTAGGTGACACTCAGTAGTGGGCCATCTTTAACCAATTACTCATGGGTGGCGTGTCTCTCTGGACACGGAATTGGCCGGTTGCCAGTAGCCGCGAATGTTTTGCAGTTTCCTGAAATCTTAAATGTGAAATGTGCGTTTATTAATTTGTTTATTTACCAAATACATTCGGCACCATCGCGCTGCGTCGTAATCTAATCGAATTTTGTAGAGCAAACATTCCTCAAACAAGTAATGCAATAGGGAGTAATTATACTTTGTATATAAAGCGATTAGTTTGTGATTGCAGATTGGAACACAGGAAAAATTATGTGTTTTTAATGTATATTATTTTTTTTATTGCCATTTATATATACATATATTTATTTAATACAATTAATCAAAATAGGAATACTTGCCACAAGTAACAGACAACGTTTTATTTCTTATATATTTTATAGGAATATAACACAGCAACTAGGGTGTATCAAAATATTTTACAAATTTTTTTAAAGCTTGATTTAAAAACCCTTATAAACATCGAAAGATTTCGCTCTGTGTAGGAATGCGGTTGACTGCTGGCGCTCGCACTCCCCCACCCTTGATTTCGCTCTCTCCGCGAGTGGCGATGGCTTGCAGGAATGCAGGCGAACAGCTGCGGGCGGTAAACAAACCCTCAAGGACCTCTCTCCATGAACAGCTGTTCGGCCCTGCGCAGGATCTATGTATCTCTCTGCCTCGTTTCGATTCGATTCAACCC
Source organism: Drosophila ogumai (assembly GCA_018904815.1). Classification (NCBI taxonomy): domain Eukaryota; kingdom Metazoa; phylum Arthropoda; class Insecta; order Diptera; family Drosophilidae; genus Drosophila; species Drosophila ogumai. The sequence goes on along the minus strand of JAEIIJ010019867.1, from coordinate 187,318 downwards.
CCAGAAATGGCCGCATATGCAAACTTAGGGTTGGGAATCGTGTGCCTGGCGAAGTTTTATCGAGTTTTTCGGTGCTCGGCAGGACCTATGCTGGCAGCTGCCAGTTAAAATTCAGATTCCAGGCCATGCACGCGGAGCTATATCGGTAATAGAAGGATTTTCTTCGATCCTCTTCGAGCTTGAATCATTGCCTTTCCCCAAATACAAATAATTGCAGCACTCGCAAGCGCTGGTATGAGTCGGCCTGGCCAGGAGCTGGCTTCTGGCGAGGAGCTAACGACACGCTACCGGTGACCAACTACATCACGTATCCGGCGGTGAGTGTGTGATGTCCCTGGGGCAGCAGTTTCTTGACCCAGATGCTATTTCTGTGGCCGCATCGCAATAGCCCATTTATGGACTTTGGTCCGCGGACTTTCCATTGTAAAGCGAACAAAGAAAGCCTGCTGCACATTTTCCACCAAGATGGATACATATGCCATACACTTTACACTAGCGACGCACTATTTTCGTCCAACCTTGACTGTGAAACGGCTGCGCACGCACATCATAAGTTGACGGCCCCTCTAACGCTCTCTCTCTGTGTCTCTCTGTTTCCCCAGAATTTCGATCAGCCAGATGGACAATCGCTGACCCCGCTCACCATGGCCGCCATGTCGGGCAATGTGAAATTCGTCAAGACCCTGCTGTCGCACTATGACGTGGATTTGGAGCGGGAGTGCAATGTCATCTTTGACGGAATGGTGGTGTATGGAGCCACCGCCCTTTGGGTGGCCGCCGGCATGGGGCACTTGCAGATTGTCAAGATGCTGGTGCAGGCGGGGGCGGCCATTAACCACAACACCAAGGCGCAGTCGTCGCCGCTGAGAGCAGCCTGCTATGAGGGTAAGTTTCTACCCTGATATTGATCGACAAGAGTGTAATTTTGTCCTTAAAATCTGTATCCTTCCAGGTCGCTTGGACATTGTCGAATTCCTCATTGACAATGGAGCGGATGTGAATGCAACGAATCTGTTTAACAACAACACACTTATGATTGCCGCCTACAAGGGTCACCACTTGGTGGTCAATACCCTTCTGCAGAATGGCTCCCGGGCCAACGACCAGGCCTTGTGTGGAGCCACTGCCTTGCACTATGCCGCTGAGAGCGGTCATCTGGATGTGGTGGTGGCCCTGCTGGACCATGGAGCCACGCTCAAAAATAATGAATTAGGCATAACGCCAGCCTTGCAGGCGGCGGAACGACTTCATGAGGATGTTCTCGAGGCGTTTATTCAAAGGCCGGGACTGATGAGCTTAGAGGAGCAGATCACCGCCCTAGAGCTCTTGGGAGCCACCTATGCGAATGATAAGACCAAGTACGATGTGAACAAGGCGTACAGCTATCTGCTGAGGGCCATGCAGATGAGGTATAGCGATCCGCGACGTGTAATTCGCAAGAAGGTTCAACCCTCTGTGGCCGCCTATGACTGTTGGTTCGAGACTGAAAACCTGCCGGAATTGTATGCCATCAAGCTGAATCACCACTCCATTCACATGGAGTCTCTGGCCATCCGAGAGCGCATATTGGGACGCAACAATCCGGAGCTGCCGCAGGCAATCATCTACCGGGGAGCAGTAATGGCGGATCAGGGCAGGTTCTATCAGTGCCAAGTACTTTGGAATTATGCCATAGATCTGAGAATGCGTAATAATGTAAGTTTAGATTTGATTTTAAACTTTGAATAAGGCTAACATTTTGTATTTAACTTCCAGGTCTCTGTAGATCGCGATCTCCTGCGTTTCGCTCAACTCTTCGCCCAGATTCTTCGCGTTGAGAACCACAACCTCACCTTGGATCACGTACTGCCCGTTCTGGCCAAGTGCCAGCAGGAAATTGAAAACAACAAGTTTAAGATAAAGGAAGCCAAACCCAACAACTGTCCCAGTCTATGGCAGGACCAGAACAATCAGAACTGCATAACTGCGTTGTATCTCATCAAGATAGTCACGCACCTGGCTCGCCGCAAGAAGGATCAGGATATCAACGAGGAGCACATCCAGCAGCTTTTTCTGGTGGTCCGCAAGTTTATACAGAACGACACCCGCCTACAGGACGGCCAGACCTTGCTCCATATTGCAGTCAACGGGGTGATGCCTGTGGATGAGTTTTACACAAATGAAATGTGCAGGTAATTAAGGTTTATAAACACCTTTAACCGAAATATATTCAATAAATTTTCTATACAGATTCCCCTGCTATGCCACTGCCTTGGTTTTGGTCCATTGCGGCGCCTCCGTGGTGGCTGTGGATGCGGCACGCAATACCCCGCTGCACATATTGGTGACCAAGGTGAACACCACCCAGGATCGTCAGGCGGAGATGGCACGCATTCTGCAATTGTTTGTCGAGGCTGGAGCCCACTTGGACGCGGTGAATGCGGCTGGCCAGACAGCGGCTACGGCCTGCAAGCAACGTAAGTTAAAAAATTTATATAAATATTATATATTATAATTAAATGTCTGCCTTTTAGCTGTCCTGGCCAATCGGCTGCATGCTTATCAGAATGCCCACACCAGCCTCAAGTGCCTGGCTGCACGCACCATCGCCAGTCACCAGCTGAACTTTAAGGGCCTGATACCCACGCAACTGGAGGCCTTCATCCAAATGCACAGCGTGCACAAGGTGCTCCCGTAGACGTATGCCATAGGCACTAGCCGCAACCCAAAGACTTTAAAATAACAAGATGCATGACGCCCATACATTCTCTGGCTTTTGAACAGCATTTCAAGAGAGTCTCATCTTTTTATCCCAAGGTCTTTGGCGCAACTGAAGTCATTAGAACTGTGAATGCACTGAGCCAAGTTGGAACACATTTATATGTATCAATATATATCGAATTTAGCGACTTAATCTAGCCAAAATAATGATGCAAAAAGGGGGAACGTTTTTATTTTTGTACACATTTTATTTAGTAATCTTCACTCTTAATTTATTTACAATTACAATCCGCGTGGACTGACTGTTTGTTTGTAATCATTAATCGTAATCACATAACTATTAATCGCACTTATGCGTAAAATCATTTTGTACATTTTCTATGTAAACACTACTATTATTCGCAGTGCAAGAGGGCGCAGGCCACCTAAGTTGAATCAATCGAATTGATTATGTTTTGTTTAGGTGAAATGTCAAATAAAAACTCAACCGAAAAAATATAACGTATACAAAGACTGTAAATCACAGCTGGGAGAGACAAAGACGAAAGAACGCGTATATATACAAGTTGGTGGCAGATATATCTGGGATATATCTAGATGTTAGCATCACTGATCTTGTGATTGTTGTGTCGCACTTGTGGGTACACCTGTGGCTGACGCATTACCTCCTCGTAGGATGGCGGCGGGGCTTTAAGAAAACTTGATTACTAGAGGAGCTCTTTTTGGACTAAACCTTGCCTACCATTGATCACATAATCCTCGTCATGCATAAAGGCTGGATTTATCACCGCATCCGTGGGATAGGTACGCTCGACAGTACGCTCCTCCAGGGTGGAGCGTTGCGAGCGATGAGAGTAGCGCTGCAGGTTCTCGGTGTTCTGGTGAAAGCTGTCCAGGTAGTGATCTTCACGCTCCACATCATCGTGCTGCAGTTGGATTACATGCACCGAGGGACGGCGGTCTAGAAAGATAAAACAAATAATATTACAAAAAAATACAAAATATATAATATATAAATTAAAAAAAAATTAAATTCTTTAAAAATTAAATCTTCCAAAGGATCTTTCTTCTATAATTCAGCTTAGGGCAGTCACAGCACTGATTCTAATTTTTTTTATTTTAAATAAAACTAAAACCCCTAAAAACGTTGCACCCTACCCGTATCTGCAATGGCATCAGTGTAGTTCTCGCCAAAGCGAAATGGAGCGGCCAAGGACTTTTTGCACTTGAGGAACAACACGATCAGTATCCAGCCCAGGATTAGAACCAGGTACACAAATCCCAGCATGCTCATGTGAAGGCCGTAGATGTCCGACCCAGCGATGGGTCTGCAAGCTGGAACTTTTCCTTGACTAGGAGCTCTGGGAGCTAGCTAGCGCTCCACGGGGGGTGACAAAAATCGATAAATGCCGTCACGTTGGCTGCGTCGTCGAGTGGTCATTGTTGTCGCCCGACGGCTGGCACGGAACAACTGACTGACCCAGCCAGAAACTCGGTACCGAGCGACCGAGGCACGGTCGCCATATCAGCAGTGGATGGCCACAACAATACTGCGGCTAGAGACTAGAGGAGGAGGTGCCCATGGTTTGGGGGCGGCATCCGAAGTTCAGCTCATGTGGCTGCCAACTTTGATTTCTGGATAAGCATTAAAAATTCTAATTAAGTCGATAAATTGGGCAATGATTGATAAGGATAGGATAAGCGGACTGCCGAACGGAGTACCCTGTATAGAGTCGGCATGTGTGGTGGAGTTTCCCGGGGGAGCGTGGGTGGTGACCACACACATTTCCATGAGAAATTAGCTCATTTGGTTGACGGTCCTCCTCCATGTGGCGTGTTATTCGTGACGTCACGGATGTTCGGTGTTAATATCCCACTTAGCATTATGCGGTAATAATGCCAGGCCCCAAAAATAGAAACCCGAAAATTGGCCAACTGACCTTAGGAACTCTTTCAGTTCGATTGAAATTAACTTTTATTTCTCATTTCTCATTTCACATTTATTTACTTGTTGTTATTATGTTTTTCTTTTCTATTTTGTGTGCTTTGAATTGGTTAATAAATTATTAAAGCCTTACTTGTAAGGGGTCATGACTTACGTTTTTCGTTCTTAACACGAAGGAGGCGTACACTAAGCTAACACTAGTTCTGGATGCGACCAAGAGAGGTTCCATTTGAGGGAATCGATATAGTTGAGGTCAAAAGAATAGTGGTTAAAGTTCAGGTAGAAATAACCCTGATTCTAGTAAGTTAAAATCATTTTTATATAATTTTATATTCAAGGATATCTAGTCCAGTTTAAGCTGTTTTGATTACAAAAATTAAAAATCTTAACTGCACTTTTAAGGAGAATTTAAACTGAGCTAAATTTAGTTTCAAATACTTCAGTAGTTACTCGTTTTCCTATTTCGTTGACCTCATCTGTACACTCTTCCTTCTTATATGGGAGTTTCGGGATACGTATCGATTAGCTTATGGCACAAGTGGGTTAGTGTGTGGGCCAACTATTTGGATTAGTGCAGTGGACCTTAGGGCTACGTCTATAGTCTAAGCTACGCAAGGCGGTACAGTTGCCACTGTACTATCACAAGGTTTATTGAGTGGGCAGGTGCAACGCCCTGCCAGTGCTGCCTCACAGGCTGGTCGTGGCCTGCAGCTTGAGGTAGCGCGTCCCGCTCTCCGCATCCGCCAGGCGGGCTATGTGATCCGAGGCCGCATAGCAAGTGGTTGCCGTTGGAGTGCCCGGCCGACTGTTGTTATTGTTGTTGTGCATGCTGCTGCTGTTGCTGCCGATGCTGTCGTTGCCCCTACCGCCACCTCCTCCTCCGCCATTGCTGCCACCCGTGTGTCGGATGCGGGTCGCTCCCCAGATGAGGACCAGCACTGAGGTGACCAGCACGCCCAGACCTAAGCCAGGCAGAAAGCTCTTGTTCAGCGAATCGATCACCGTGTAGCTGTGCAGCAGGGTTGACTGCTGGTGGGGATGCGTCTGCTGCGGCTGACTGCCCACTACCACGGGGCTAAAGCGACGCTGATTTAGCTGGTAATCCTCGCCAGCCTCAAGCACAGTCTCCGGCTTTAGCTCATTGGATGTGTAGTATGGACGTCTTTGGTATTGACGCGACACAGGTATGGAGCCCGGGCTGCTCATTTGTAGCTGGGTGATGTTCGAGCAGCCGATATTCAAATCAGCCTTGGGATTCTGCTCCTGGACCATGACCAGGCAAAAGCGATAGCTGCAGGAGATTGGATATGATTAGTATATTTCAAGTAAAGATAAAAGCAGCAACTTACCTCTCGCCTATTTCCAGGGACGAGCTATCCGGCACAATGACGCTGACTGTGTTCTGGCCATTAACCACTTTGCTCTCGCAATGGATCTGGAAGAAAGGATTTAAATTTTAGCAAAGATTTTAAATGTTACATTTATTTTAGCTTATTACCGGTGAGTTGTCTATAAGAATCTCGTTGATGTTCTCCTCTTTATAGACAAAGATGGCATCGCACATGTAGTCTTTCTTGCTAAGATTCAGGAGCCAGGTAAGGATGAGACCATAATCCGCAGAATAGTGAAGCTCGTGTAGAATAATCTAAAGAAAAGAAGGAATATTTGATGTATTTGTTTTATATAAGTATAATAAACATAAATAAGAGTATAAAATATATTATTAATATTAATATCAATACTAATTAAACGAGTGGTAGATACAAATTCTAATCAGCTTCATCGATATCTTTGTTTTTGAAACTCAAAATAATATTAATATTAGCAACTGGTTTGTTTCATTTAGTAATACTTCAGCCCAGACTTCACGATAAATGAATAATAATTTCATATATCAGTAAAGCGATTACTTCACTATTTTGTTTAATATTTACGATTTCTTAGATAAATATTTTACTGTTTGAATAAAGTGCGAAAGTCGAAAAATACATATACTAACGAATGTAATAAATGCTAACTTAAGATAAGAATACTATTGAACTACTTAATAATTCGAAATGTTCAGCAGTCATTTTTGCATTTAATATTTTATACTAAAAGTTTGAGATATGGAATTTTGTATAATCATGAACTACCAAGACTTCAGAATTTATATTAATATCAAATTAATTATGCTACTTTCTAAACCTTTCTTACCTCCTCAGAGAAGTCCTTGACGGGCGACGTTTGGTTGGGCTTGGCCAGCGTCTCCAGGTGCTGCATTATATTGGCATTGTCCTTCTCCACATTGTCCATGTCGCAGCTGAGCGTCTCCACGGGCACCTGAAGCAGGGGAGCTCCCTCCAGTCTGGGTGGCGTCACACAGGAAGCAGTCAGACTGGAATGCAGTTGGGACACCTGCAGCCACTCGGCGAAGGGCCGGATGCTGCAGTCGCACGAGAGCGGATTCTCCTGCATCTGCAGGCTCTCCAGCTCCCGAGCCCCATCCATGGCATTCCGGGCCACTATGGAGATATCATTGCCCGCCAATCGCAGTTCCCTCAGAGAGGGTAAAGGTGCAATCAGATCGGAGGTGAGGGCTCTCAAGAAGTTATGCGTGAGATCTAGGATCGTGAGACGGCTCAAGTGCTGCAGCGATGCACTGGAGATGGCCACGATGCCGTTGTAGCTGAGATCAAGGCTGTCCAGGGCGCCCAGGCCAAAGAAGGCGTGATCTTGCAGCACATCGATCTGGTTGTGGCGAAGCGAAAGACTCACAAGTCGCGAGAAGTTGGCCAGGGCTTTGTTCTGGATGCTCTTGATCAGATTCCGATTGAGATTCAAGCTCTCCAGGTTCCTCATCCCGGGCAGCGTCTGCTCACTGAGGGGTCCGTTCAGGTTGTTGGCCTGCAAATCCAGCTGTCGCAGGCTAAGGCACTGGCTCAGGGATCTCAGGCTCTGTGGATAGTCGCCCAACCTATTCCCGCCCAGCTTCAGCACCTCCATCTTGCGAAGATTACCGAAAGTTCGCTGGGAAATGCTCGAGATCTGGTTGTTGCTCAGCTCCAGATAGACCAAGCTACCCAGTCCCACAAAGTCGGCAGTGCCCAGAGCCTTGATCTTGTTGTTGGCCAGATCTAGACGCTCCAAAGCGCCCAGTGTGGACAGGGCGTTCCAGGGAACACTCATCAGCACATTGCCGGGCAGACCAAGAGCCTGCAGTGGCCCCCGGATGCCCAAGAAGGCGGATTTGTGCACCCGCTTGATCTCACCGGAGGAGATGACCAGACCGTGCAGCGAGACTCCGTCGAAGATTTTGGCGTCGCTCAGGAAGGTCACATTGCGCAGGGAGCAGTCCAGCAGGGAGATGGAGTACGGAGAAGTACGTAGTCTATCGGCAAGGAGCTGAAATATATCAATAAAGTTAAATAACATAACTTAAGGTATTAAGCCAGAGGAATCCTTACCAGCAATCCGTGCAGATCAATGTTGCATCTGAGCGTGTGCGGCAGATCGCATCCGCACTCGAGCTCTGCGTTCCGGGTGCCCGTTATGTTGGGGCACTTCCATTCCGTGAGCCCATCGTCCACGGGAAGCGGCAGCGAGGAGACCTGCTCCGCCTTGCGCTTCCTGGGCGAGCTTTTGTTGACATATTTCCCGGAGGAAGACTTGGATCTAATCTTTCCTGTGGCGGGCACAGCAGCCGCAGACACCACGTACGCCATAGGCGTTGTGGGTGAGGCGGCCAAGGAGGAAGAGGTACTGGTGCTGGTGCTGGTACTGCTCGTGGTGCTGTCCTCCAGCAGATCCTTGAGGTCATTGGCCGCTGCCAGGTCGGACAGCAGCGAGAGCAAGAGAAGTGCAAGTAGGCTGTAAGTGGAAAAGTTTTCATGGAAATTAGTGGCATGCCCATTGAAAGCGTAAACACTTGGATACGGAGACCAAGTGTGCTGGGGATGCACTGGATGCACTCCCCGCACATCATCAGATCGTGCGTTTTTAGGTCAAGCCGCAGTTGTCACTGACACTCTGACACACAAACACAAACAGCCCCATGTGGGGGATGCGTTTCGGGCTTAAGATTCCCATTGTTATCTCTGCAAGACAATTTGCCAATTTAGAGCTTAACGCAATCAGAGCGATTTATGGAATGCACTGAGAGATAAACTAGGGCACTGATAGATTTTGCGATTAATTTCTTTTTTTTTTTACAAATACGAAATACATTTCCGGGGCGAATGGTAGAGGTTTGGGTGATATTTTTTTTGATGACCTCATTTATGTAAATGAAAAAAATATGGATCATACCCAAAAATCCCACTATCAGACACCCAATTAAAACATTAAAATATTATTAAAACATTAAAGTCTTCATCTTTGAGTATCCCCTTTGAGCGAGTGCCCTCCATATTTTTTCCATGTCACCAGGCCATTCCCGAGTGACACCTCCCACCTCCACAGACACCACCAGAGTCGGATTAAAAAAAAAAACTGCGTGCGAGGCTTTAAAAACCCAGATTTCGGGCGCTACGCATCCAGTTTCGTAGAAATAATTCCGCAGCAAAGTGCACAGTGCTCGCAGTTGCCGCGGAGGGAAGCTCTGGAATCTCTCAAGTCGAGTCCAAAGGATTAACAGTGGTCCCTATAAAATCCAATTTATTTCCCTTCAACCCAACATGGCCAGTCACTTGCCCAAGGGCGGTGCCCTAGTCCTGGTACTGAATCTTCTTCTGCTATCACAATGGGAGACAGAGTCCAAGCTGCTGACACGGTGTCAGTTGGCCAAGGAGCTATTGCGTCATGACTTTCCCCGCAGTTATCTGTCCAACTGTGAGTATGGGCCAAGTTTCTAAGTTTCAACAAGGGAATAACAAAATATTTATTGTGGAGTTATTAGAAAAACTAAATGGATTTTTAAATAAATGTAAGGGTAAAAATGATTTTAAAGTCATTGGTTTGACATTGGAAATTAATTACTTAAACAATTTACTTGTCATTTTTAATTTTTCTAATAAATACTTGATAAGAGCTCTTCTAAAATACATATTTTTAATCAACAAACCAGACAAAGAAATGTATCAAAACCACTAAGATTTAAAGGCTTTGACTTAGGGGTCTAGATAGATTTCAATTGTCTGAATTGTATTTATTTTCGAAAGAAAACTTTATTTATTAGGTGGGTATTTACTTATTTTCTTTATTATAAATTTCATAAGCTTATATATAATTTATTTAAATTGTATATTTAATATTAATTCCTACACCCAGGGGTTTGTCTTGTGGAAGCGGAGAGCGGACGCAGCACGTCCAAGTCCATGCAGCTGCCCAACCAGAGCGTCAGCTACGGCCTCTTCCAGGTGGGTTAACCCAAATCCCTCTTCCAGTTTTCCCTCAACGAATCCGCCACATTTCACAGATCAACAGCAAAAACTGGTGTCGCAAAGGTCGTCGCGGGGGCATCTGCAACATCAAATGCGAAGGTGAGTCCCCCCAAGTCACATTCGCCATTCTCGCCCACGCGAGCCACAGATATTAATGTGGAGAGATTTCTGGGCCTTTTCATTTCAGAATTCCTCAACGACGAAATATCGGATGACTCACGGTGCGCCATGCAGATCTTTAACCGCCACGGATTCCAGGCCTGGCCCGGTTGGATGAGCAAGTGTCGTGGGCGCACGCTGCCCGACGTTTCGCGTTGCTAGGACTGCTTTTTTCGACTTGCTCTTAGCCTTAACTAACTGTATACATAGCTACTAAATCGCATAAAGCTTAAGTCAATATGTCTGAAAAAAAAACAGTGTATTTATTTTCCAAATCACAGTGATTATTTGCGGGTATTTCCAGGAATCTCCCCCTATCAGCCCAAGCAAGATGCTATCGCGAGGCAGATGCCTCTCTGTTTGCTAATCATTCACCTCACTAAATTAAACAAACAAAAGTTTGAAATAGAGACTACTTTGGGTGAAGGAATTAAATATATTATACATATAAATTCAGTTGATTGAAGAGCTATAATTATCTAGAAATTATGGGGGATGTTTTCTATTTATAATATGAAAAACTGGAACTATTGGCAACAGGTAAGCGTAATATTAGATTGTTTAAGCTATAGTTTTTATAATATTATAACTTTATCAAGACCAACCTTCATAAGTTTCTGCCACAATTGTGGCTATTTTTAAAACCAGAGCTTTATTTTCCCTGGAACTCTGTTTAAGTAAACACAGACCTTCCTTAAGTTCGATCACTGAACTCATGCCAAATTGATTGCTAAATGTATAGCTTTTTATCACTGTAATTATGAAACTTCGGAGAAAGACACAACCCCAGACCAGGCCTTCCACAAATAAGGGAATCTCTCCGCCCCAAAACTCAGATCTTTGGACTTGTTAGAGAGTTCAGGTGGGAAGTCAGCCGTGTCGGCGTGCTAGGGCCTTATCAGCTTTATCGGCCACCGCTGAGCATATTCATACGATCGAGCGATCCGCGCGTTCTGGGAGAGAATTTCCTCCTCGACTCAGCCGCGAACCGAGTCGCAATTGTACTTTAGGAATATTCGGGCGTTCAGTACTTAAACTCGGGTCAGCGGCGTCGCACCGGCGAGCTAGCTTCGCACCGGATCCGATCTCGGGTGTTGTGTTGTGCAAATGATATTTAGCAGCACGCCATCGCAAAGCTCACGAAATACCTGTGGAACGCGGCAAGAAGATACAGGTAATCGCGATACCTAGACTCGCACTCCCCTAAACAAACTCGTTTCCTGCCTGTCGAGCAGCACGCTGTTTTCTCTGCGATAATTAAGTAAACAAAGTAAACAAACTGTTTGCTGAAGTAAAAGTGTTCTGCCAGAGGAAGTAACTCAATCTCATTATTATTACACTCGCTGCTGGCATGCAAATTGAGAAAAGTGAAACGTAGACACGCGTAGAGCTCCAAACTTGATTGTTTTTTTGGGGTTGTTTACGTTTTGGCAACCTTGAAGACTATGCTTAATGGTGGATAGATCTGATTATATCTTTATAAATGAATACAAAACCTAGGTATAACGAAGAATGTAAAGACATACAGCAGATAACAGAAGGACATTATAAATATATATATTTAATAATAAGTAATACGTAATTCCCCAAGTTGCTTGCTTTTCTTTAGTAACCCTTTTTAATGGAAATTTATAATAGATTTTTATTCTCGGAACAATCAGAACTTGACAGGAGATTACAAACTAAAATACATGTACTAGTTCATACATTCAACTAAACCTAAATGAATTCTATTGAAATCACTGGGCTTAGCACATAGACTACCTTTTGAATTAATTAAGTCTTTGTATGATACTAAAGCCAAATGACATGAAAGGTATTTATATAGAGCTAGAATAGGTAGTCTGACTGATATATAATAAAATAGATAAGTATATAAAACACATTCTATGCAAAAACCAGAAATGATACCAACCTACGAAACCGTGTGGGAGTAAACAAAGGTAAAAGCTATGGAGTTTTGTTAGTGGTCTCATCATTAGCCACAATTGAGTGGTTCTTGTTTGGTGATGAAAAAAAGGAACAGAAATGTCATGGGAATCTGTGAAAAACCAACTAACTGTGAAAGCATCTTCTTCCCAAACAAAAATGCCAGATGTGCAGTAGAATTTCAACACTTTTAGAGCTCATTTGAGTCTAATTTCCGTAGAAATAACATCGATCTCCTACGATCAGGTGCTTCCTAGCATTTATACACTCTCTGAACTCTTCGGTTAAGTATGTCCATAGCTAATGAGGAAGCTCTACATATATTCCATGTTTAACCCAAGACCTTGTTTTGGTTCTTCTTTTTCAGAATGAATACGCTTCTACGTTGCCTGCTCCCACTGCTGATCCTGCTGCTGCTGGGATCCAAGCCTGTGGAGTCCAAGAAATATCAACGCTGCGAACTCACCCGCGTACTGGTGGAAAACTACAATTTCGACAAGACTTTTATATCAAACTGTAAGTTTAAATATTAAAATAAGACAAGCCTTTTTTAATTCAAGTATTACTCTTAACAGGGATCTGTCTGGTGGAGCATGAGAGTTACCTGGACACCACAAAGATCACGAAAAAGGATAACGCCAGCAAGAACTACGGGCTGTTCCAGATCAACAGCAAGGATTACTGCGCCGAAGGACGAAAAGGAGGACAGTGCAATAAGAAATGTGAAGGTGAGATGAAAGTATACTTTTGAGGTAAATCATGGAATGTCCCTTCTTTCGATCTAGTTTCTCCGTACTTTTATTGACTCCGGAATAATTACTTTAAAATCGAGTGACTAAAAGATGTCCTAGAATTCTTCACATATATTATTTATAACATAGATGAATAGGATATTGAAGACATCGATAAATAGGATATAGAAGACATCTTTTCCTATGATCTAACTTTCATTTCCTTCTCAAATGTTTTCAGACTTCTCCAACGACGACATTGGCGACGATATTGCCTGCGCCAAAATGATCCAGGAACGCGAGGGCTTCAAGTACTGGAAGGGATGGGATCGCTTCTGTCGCAATCCGCAGAATCTACCCAATCTTCGGGTTGTGTGCAACCTTCGCAGCCTGTCGCCGCTGCGTTCTCCCCGCTTCACCATCGGGGGCTGAGCTGTGTTACCTTCCTCCTATTCCCTTGTACATATATGTATGCTGTACTTACTCATAGAAGGCGAGAGATACATGTGAATGCTTTGCATAATTGCTTGTTTGGATCTGGATCTGGATCTGCGGCTTGCCCACACAGGGAGCTTAGCCAAGTGGGCGAGCTGTTTCTGCCTTTTGTTTGGGCGTTTGGGATCTTGATGGCGATGGCGATGGCACTCTCCAATGACATCGCGACAGGGACTGGGGACTGGGGACTGGGGGTTAGTAATTGATAGCAGCGACGCAACACGGTGCAACCCGAGACGAGACCCATTCAAAGTCAATCATAGGTACGAATGGAGTGGTAAGGTTCTTAAACAATATCGGTTTGCATTTCCGCTCAACAAAAGGCGGTGTTTCCGTTTTGGGGCCACCGGCGGTAGCAACAACAATTGCCGAACGCACCGCAGGGCATCAGGGAAGCGTGCAAACAATAACAGCAACAGGTGGAGGCTCGAAAATCAGAGCGTAACTGCAAACTACAATGGCCAGGTATGGACAGAGGAAACACTGGCTGGCCGGTTCCATTAGAATGCGCTTTGCATATGTACGTGGTCAAAATAAATCTGTTTTTTTCTGCTAAATCAACACACACTGAGAAATATCAATTACAGAATATTTCTTGAAATTGTTCAGGTGTTGGAATTCATACAAGCTTTTGTAATAGAGTCTATAAGATTCTTATGATAAAATGCCTTAAACGTTTTGTTTTTACCAACAATATTGCAATTGTTAACTCACTAAATTCCCTATTCCATTTAAGATCTCTATTTAATCATTTTAATTTAACAATTTAACATATTTCTCTCTGTGCATACCCACATTAAGCGTAGTGTTGACCACTGCGTACACACAACGGCTACGTCCTCAACAATAAAAAATATATATTTTAAAATGCAGCTCAGCTCAACTCCACCTCTGTCACGCTAACTGCCCAGCGATTCGAAACGTTTGAGTGCCTTCAATTTCCGCTCGCTCCTTCCTTTGCCTGAGCTTCGGCCCCCTCGGTCCTCAGTGTGGCTAATTATGCATAAAATGCCACGCCTCACACCTCCCAGGATCCGGATTCAAGTACCAGCCAGCGGGCTGACCTGTCGCCGCTGACTCAGCGAAGCGATGAGTCCCCGCATTCAATCAAAGCACATCCATCAGCCATCGGCTGTGGCCAACTAACTAGCTGCTCCTCTTCAGTGTGGTGTCTGTTTGGCCTCAGACTTAGCACGGACTCGCTAATCAAGATACTATACCCGAAGGTTGGAGGTCGGAGGAGCGGGGCAGGAGCCTCGGTGTCGGAGTCGAAAAGAAACCCAAGGCAATCGTCGCCATCACTTTTCCGTGTGCAGACTGGAGACGCCAGCTTGGGTTGATTATTCATCTGGGCAGGGAGCTGCTGCCAGCTCCCACACACATCACAGTTGGATTAAAATTTAAAAGGTGAATTTTGAATGCATTGTATTTGAATAAAACCATTTAAGGTTAGTTAAAAAATTAATGAATAGATTTATTCATTAGGTTTTTTATTAACCGTTCTTCGGATTTCAAAAATCCTGAAATGAAATTTGACCTAATTGGTTCCCTAAAAATAATTATATTAAAAGACATTCTTTGGAATTATTTATTTAAAAGGATTTCAGAATTACAACTTCATCAACATCTTTGCTTATTCATTTTCTGTAGTCTTATGGTTTTTTTAGATAGCTTCCAACCAAATATCCTAGCTAAGCTACCTCTAAACCTGCGCTGTCTGATGTGTAGGCGCATAGCGCCATAGTCATCGCCATCGTCATTATCATCATCAGAGCAGACACAGAGTAAAGACTGAGATAGAGACCAAAACACCAGAAACGGCTGAAACGGCGGCCAGAGTCAGTCCCAAACTGACTGAAATTAAGGCACGTCAGCGGAAATAAACCCTCTCGTTTGGATGCCTAAACATGTATGTACGCATGCTACGAGTATATGGGAGTAAGCCTGGCCAAATGGCTGAAATTGGCTTGCCTTGGTGCTGGTAACGGCATTGCAGCGTTTTCTTAGCTGCCTGATGATGCTGCATGAAGATCAAGAGATACAGATACAGATACATATGATAATGACGCCGCAAAATGGGTGTATCTGGCAGCTGACTGCACAACTGATTGGGAATTTCAATCAAACGATCACAATAAATCAGAGAAGAAAAAACAAATCAATTCTTATTTGTTTCACACATAACTTTAGTCTTAACTGGCACAATATATTATTATTTTCGGGTTTTTTTTCAGTTGTTTGGTTTTTATTCCTCTCTCTCCTCTTTGGCTCAACATTTTTGCGCTCCCAAAATGGCCAAAACATGCGATAAGCCACCGAACAATTAAAAACGCGTTTTTTGTTAGCTCGCCTTCTTTGGCAATAAATGAAAAAAAATTGGGAAAAAACAGCAAGTAATTGTGGCCAAGAAGATAACGAATGATAGGTGCTCTTTAATGTTTATTTTACAAAGAAGTAACTCAATAACAATGCTTTTTAAAAGAGAAGGAAATTTTGAGGAAAAATGTATGTTCTCAAAATAAAATATATTTAAATAAATTACAAATAAAAACTTTATATTTTTATGTGTTACTAAAAACTTAAATAAATATACTTATTTAAGAAAACCATTACTAAAAGTAAATCTGTTATGAAGTGAGGGGGAATTCGTCCTCGTACCCAGTTCCACGGCAATTTAGGGAAACAATTTTTGGCGTCAGCTGCAGTTGCAGTTGCCTAATTATTTATACATAAAAAATAACTTATTTTTTTACGGGCCAAAGCAACCGCAACGAGTGACATGAATTGCCGAAACGGCAGCAGCGGCAACTGCTGCTGCGGCGGGCAAATTGGGCAACATGTTGCTAATCATAATGACAGCAACATGTTGCATAGGCCAAAGGCGAAATTTGTAAATTGCTTTTTTTATATTATTTTATTTAATTTTTTTTATTTCTGGCTTGGCCATGCTGAATATCAACCTGCTGGGGCATTGTTCGGATGTTGAAAGCGCATCGAAAGGGGCTCATGTGTGTGTTAGCCTATGTGTGTGTGGCAAATGAAATTTATGCCTAGCATGAAAATAGTAAAAGTTGCTGCAAAAGCCAGCCAAAGGTCGAAATGTCACGCAAAGTGGCAACCACAGACGTGCGGCACACAAAAAGGCCAGGAGAGAGGTGGAAAACCGAAGCAGCTGCTTTCGAAACTGAAGTAGCCACACCAACATTCAACAGCATTCAACATCCACAGCAAACATCCCACATCCACGTCGACCATTGTGGTCTGCCTGGGTATTTAGCATGCCGAAAAGGAGTAGACAAAGGAGGACAGGAAACTGAAAACCGAAAGGGATTTAATTGTGATCCTGATCGCCGGTCCCTGGTTCCTTGTTTTTCCCCCCCTTGGGCCTGTGAGAACCGACTGCGTGAATGACTCGAATCGGAAGGCTGCCCATTAAAGCGTCTTTCTTGTAAGACGGAAACGGATGCTGGCATTCTGACAAGAAGCATAAATATTATATTTCCATCTACAATTATAAGTCCATCAAAACAATAAACACAGTGATGGTTTATTCGAAAAGTATATAAGTTTATACTACCTTTGTTTCTGTGATGTCCAAAGCCCTGGCTTGGGAAACAATATGCACAGAAAGTACAACATTTTTGCGGTTAAGTTGTTTCTTTTTAGCTTATTTAGTTTTAATTAGCTATTTTTGTAGTCATAAATAAAATCGTAGATATTTTATTTATTTTTAACCCCTTTATTCTATTTAATAAACACATATGTACATATAAATTTTACTTCTTGAAGTATGGATTGTTCACCATTTTAACAAATATCATATCAGACAAACGGTGGCTATACCTGTCGTATTTATCATGTCACGTGAATGAATTAATTCTACTAATGAATGGTATTTTTAGTGTAATAAAACTGTTTGGTAAGGCAATCCAAAGCCATAAGTTGGCCTGAAAAATACATCTCTCTTCCTTAAATTGTTTTTTTTTTAATTCACAAATATCTCCAAAGGTACTGCCAAATATAGAATTTTCAGACTACATTAGCTTATTGCCACTTTCTTGATTAACTTCAACTTAAAATTATTTTTCCCCTAATAAACTTTGTTAATTGCTCTTACGAAAGTCTCAATTCCCGGCCAGTTTATAAATGAAATACATATTTAAACCAATTAATATTTAATTGAAAAATCAATTAACTAACTTCTGATTTATTCAGACTTCTTCTGGCCCCAAATGTGTATGTGTTTCATACAGCAACAGCTTGTTGCTCTCTGTGGGTTCGCTGCCAGTCTCGAATTGCTGGTAATATTGTCAAAGCGAACTGCAAATCACAGGTCTCACAAACTCGTTTTTGCTGTAAACAAGAAAAACAAAAACCAAAACAGAGAAGCGAACAACAACAAATCCGAGAAATAAAATTAGTAAGTATTATTTTTTGAGAGTGGGCCGAGACGACAAGTCAGCGGAAACGTGTGGGTGGCTCGCAACGGATTTGGCTGCCTTTTGTTTTGCCTTCGTTGGGCAAATTACTTTTTAATTGAACTCACACGTGGGCAGCTGTGCTTGGCAGACACTCGAACAATTAAGCAAATCGCAGGCCAAGTAACCGATAAGTGACAGCAGAAGTCGCTGCAGGTCCAATACCAAACATGAAACGAGTCGACAGTCGGCCCATCCGAATCCCAATCCAAATCCGAATGCGAGGAACAGTTGGCTGATCCGATGAGATCTGCTCCGATTTCCCTTGGGGCAAGGTAAACAAACCATAAGCCGGGCTTTGTGCGCTTGCATTTTTATTTTATTTACAAAATCTTGCATTTTATGGGCCCCCGAACACGGTCCCGGTCCGAGCATGAACATGAATGAATGAACTCGGTGTCCAGGCAGTGTGTTTAATTTAAATTAAATTGGATTTCTCGTTGCCTTTGCTCTGGCCCAAAAGAGTCTTTAGATGCGATTGAGGAGTCGGAGTCCCTTCTGTGTTGTGTCTGCCATTTGCATATGAATATGCCGATGGCAGCCGCTGCTGAACCGAACAACTAAAAGCAATTTGAGACCGAAATTTATGGACATCGTCCGTTTCGCTCCTGCAGCTCATTTCACTTGCCTTTGGGCCACGAACTTAATGCATAAAAAGGTATTTATATATTCTTAACGTGGAGTTGAATAAGGCATTAAAATGTTTAATGGTAGAAGAGGATCATATCATGTGTTTTGTATATAAATAACTCTTGGTATTTGCAAAAACTTAGAGACTTTTCCTAACACCAAACAATATATGCATTAAATCTTTGCATTATTCAACCATTATTCTACTCGTTTCAAGCTTGGATAAATAAGTAAAAAACCTAATAATATATTATATTTCCCCCAAAACCTGACATTCTCCATCATCCCTCATCACCGCTTACTCTCTCCTTCTCCCAACTCCCCGCACTGAGCCAAAACAAAAAAAAAACCTAAAGACCAAGTTCACAGCCCACGCAAAACCTCAGAAAGCCAGTTGAGACACGAGGAGGCCGCCAACGCATGTGCATAATGCTAAATCGACTGTTAATTGCGACATTTCGAAAGCCAAGACACAGACAGAAAACCAATAAATAAAGTGGAAATCGCTTGACGAGAGCCGAAAAATCAATGAAATTTTGAGGGAAATTATACGACAAGAAGAAAGCTGAGTGTGGGGTTGGCGGAGCGTCACGAAAATGGGCTTGGAAATGAACTAAATTAAAGATATTATGCGACAGCAGTTGGCATATGCCACACACAAACAAATACACACACACCGGCTCGCATCTTGGTCTAGCCCACACCACACACCGTGGGCAGCCCACACACAAATGCAAATGCCAGAGACAGACTAGAGTTGTATGGCAAGAAATTGCTCGGATGCTGCGGAGGAGTATGCTAAGTGAATGGCTGTGTATAAGTTATGCATGCACTGCCAGAAACCAGTGGAAGCCCGAGGTCCTATTCCGGCCCATTCCCTGTGACAAGCGACAATGCTGTGTCAGCGGAGCCTCATCTTTGCCAAGAGACATTAGCTCATTGGATGCTCGGATGTCAGCGACACACTTTGGGCACAAAAGTAAGTGGGCAGCAGGCAGCTCTCTGAGCTCTGAGCTCTGCGCTCCCATTGCCAAATTTGGCAACTTGTTGTGGAGCAACAGCAGTAACAGCAGCAGCTCCAGCGGCAGGTAAGTAGCACAAATGTTTCTTATTTTATCTCTTTTCCTTGGGCATTTGCTGCGGTGGCTGTCGTAGTCGCAGTCGCTCCGCTTCCCGCATCAAGCGGACGCCCACGGCTGCCAGTTGGCAGTTGGCAAACAAAAGACTTAGGCAACGAACCTGCCATGTCAAGCCAAGAAGAACAGAAACCGAAATAGAAACGGCGGCCGCCGCGGAGGCAACCCGAGCCAGGCTGGCTAATGAGCCGCATGTAAAGCAGTAAAAAATTATATAAACATTAATTATGAGCAATCTTTTTTCTCCGCTTTCATTGTTGTTGTGGGCGTTTTTGAAAATGAAATGAAAATAAAAATAAAAATAAAAAGAGTTTTCCTTCATTGTCGCTGTTGAGCACAGACCGAAGATCCCGCTGTGAAAATGATGAGTTATATATGAAATTAGAAGAGAGTGGAGGAGCATCAACAATAACAACAAAGCGCTAATTGCGCGTAAAGCGAGAGCAGGGAGAGACACCGGAGGAGCTCCGTGTGTGGGTTCGTTCCATTCCTCTTGTTGGGGGCCTCTTGTGTCTTGTGTCTAGGCCCTCGAAAAGCGTGGGCTTCCCGGGTGAATTGGGAAGACATTAGCCCGTGAAATTAAACGAAATTTGAGACAAACACAACGGAAGTGCCTTACGCTTGGGCGGCGTTAAATGACTGCGAGCTGATTGAAATCATTATAGCTTTGAATTTTTAATACGAGTTCATTATGGAGCCGGGTTTAGCCAATCCAAACCATTCACCTGCCCACGGGCACTCTACGATTAAGACTGCGATTAGGCTGCGTTCAGTTCCAGCGCTATTATTAGATTAAAAGGTGCTAATTTCTGCTACACACGCTGCTGTAGAAAATGGCAAATGCCAGAAACTGATTTCTATCGCACAACACATAAAGCCTGGTGGGCGTCTCCCCCCCATTTAGAGCACACACATATAAATGTTTATTTAACCAGCGAATTGGGGCAGAGACTCACCTGAGCTTAGGCCACATCTTGATGGGCAGGGCGAGGTCCGTGCGTTCGATGTTGTCGCTGCTCCTCTTTATCAGCGTGCGAAACTTAAACAGAGAGCGGTGCCAGCCAGCGTTCATAGAACAATAAACCGCATTAACCTGGCTCGCTTTCCGTCTACCTGCCTGCCGGCCGGGTCTTGCCTTCTGCCTTCTGCTCCAGAACGTATTTAAAATGCGATAAAGATCTTTACGGTGCACTGACGCCCCGGCAGCGTCGACAATGCGATCGGAGGGCACCGTCAGTTGACACCGCTGGAGTTCGGGCTGGAACTGGAACTGTGACTGGACATGCGGCGCACACACACTCGCGCACTCATAAAATTAAAATTTCATTCATGAAAAACTACCGACTGCAAGTATGTATAGGGAACAATCAACAGAACAGAAAGAACCGGAAACGGATGCGAGTCCGACTTTGCCTTGCCCCCCCGCCAGGATTCCCAGAGATTCTGGAGGGATGATGACGCTGACAATGACGTTGACTGTGACCGAGGAATGCCAGGTAGCGCTGCGCGAGGTAATTTCACCGACAACCAACTCTCGAGGATGGTCAAATTTGCATTTTCACATTTGCCGCTCAGACGAACTTTGTTTTCGGGTTGCATGCGGCCCAGGTGAGGCAGAGAACCACCGACAATTACATACACTCGCAGAAAGAGAGACGACGACGAGGTAGCGCTAACGAACTGGTCCCGACGACGTCTGAAACTCGACTGAGCGGCCTACGCTCAGGTAAGGCAGGTCGAGCCGCCGCCAACAGAATGATTTCATATGCGTTTTCCACCGCCGCCTCTCCTCGCCGCTCCTCCGCGTCTCGTTTTACGTTCCCCTTCGTATGGGTGTTGTGTCTGTGTGGCTGAATGTTTGCCTTCGCATTCGGTTCATTCACAAATACTGGTCCCGATGAATGGGACGCCGCCTCCGCCTCTGCATCTGTATATCCGAATTGTGTGGGCAGGCATCGTCGAATTGAACATATCAGCGCGCTCAGCCCAGTTCGATTCTCTCCTTTTCGGTTCGCCAAAGATCGCATCCCATGGTGTTGTGGCTGCTTGCCTAACCCAAATACGAGCCACTAACAGAGCACACGGCTAGCTGGAAAATAAATCACGGCCGAATGGTCGGGAAAAAGTTCTCACACTCGACATGGCATCTGCTGCTTGGCCACCGCTGGCCGTTGGGTATTTGATTTTCACATCGAGTGTGCCGCAAAACAATTTTCTTGTTTATCCATTTATTTCCTCAAGCGGACTGGGAGTAGCGCAAATGCACAAATATGGAATAGTGGAAAACGGGTTACAATGATTAGCACGCCGCACACACTTTGGCGTCTGGAGAATCTCTCTCCCTGTGTGGGTAAGCGGGCTGCGTTAACTTAATTAATTTGAGGTATTGTCCAGGGCCTCGGTCTTGATAGGCACCAGCGAGGGTGGGATGTTGAGTGTCTGCATGGGGATTAGGAGAAGAAAACAGAAATCAAACAAGAAGCTTATCAAACTTGGTTAGTGAACACCCACCTTGCCCGGACAGGCGGCTTCATACTGATGCTTGAGGCTCTCCATCTCGTAGACGCAGGTGGACAACGCTGTGCGGAGTTCGCAGAGCAATACCATGTCGGAACGCAGCTCGTTGAAGGAGGTGCATATTTCCTCCGTGGGCGGCGGCGCGGGATCTTCAAAGTACACGGTCACAATTAGCGTCGGCCAGCGAAAGTCTTTGCCGTTTCGTTACAACTCACCAACTTTGAACTCCTGGATGGCCTGCTCGAGTGCCTTTACCTTTCGCTGGCCAATGTTGGCCGGCAACTTCATCTTTTGCGAGCGCAGCGAGACCCCTGAGCCACGCAGGTCGGCAAACTTGATGCCGCTGCTACCAATCTCGATGGCATTAACCACCGAGTCCACCTTGGAGGGCCGCGGCTGGGGATGCACCTTCTTCTTGTGCAGCTTCTTCTCGTACTTGCGCGTACTGGGCGTGTTGGAGGCGTGCTCATTCTGCTGGTCAGCTTGCGAGATGAGCTTCTGCAGGTCCTGCGTCTTGCGCTCCCGCTCCTTTTTGCGGGCTTCGATTTTCTTCATCTCGTTAATGAGCATTTGCTCCTCCTCCACTTGCTGCCGGTTGCGTTTGAACAGCTTCTCGAGCTGCTCCTTGCGACGGCGCTCGTGCTCGGCGTCATATGTGAATACCTTCTTTTCGCTGGTCTGATTCTTGGCCTTGGACAGCAGAGCCACCACCTCGTAGTAGCGTTCCTTGAGCTCCTCTACGGTCTTGGCACCATGCTGCTGGTGGTTCCAGCGATCCGCCATCACAATGAAACGGAGGTCAAATCTGGAAAAAGCAGATTCTTGTGATTCTCTTTAAGATGTAGGGGCCAAACCGAGCTTACCGCCTGGCCAAGTCGAACAGGTGATCAGTCTGCACCTTGCTCCAGTTGCTGATGTTGTTCCTTAAGTGGGCATTGTACTCTGTCATGGTGTAGGAGGGGATCTCCACCTGTTTGTTGAACCTAGCGAAGGGATAGTCTGTCGAGTTGTCGCTGACTCGCTTCCAGTGATGGAAGACGGCGGCATCGTTGCGTGCCGGGTTGCAGAACGGTGCCCACTCCCACTTGCGCACCTTCTTCATGCCCAGACGCGCCTTTGCCTGCTTGTAGCCGGCGCCGATGCCCAGAGCCGTGTCCGTGGGCAGCAAAGGCGGTGCATCCTTTTTGTCTGTGTAGAGCAGGGCAAACACCTCGCGGTGCATGCCCTCGGGACGGCGGGAGGCGTTCTTGGTTCTGTGAAAAGTGAAAAAGAATTAATTGGAGCCCTCGAGTGGAGGAAATTGTTTGTTTACCGCTCAAAGTTGCGCTTCTTGGTGGCCAGAAAGGAATCCCTCGTCACTTCCGGCGTGTTGGCACGCTCCATGTCCAGGATATCACGCACATCGGCCGACATGTTGCTTTATGTATAAGGATTCACTAACTTTAAATGGAAAACTTGGCTATTTTTGTTTATTTTGACAATTGTTTTGCAAAAAGTCGCGGAAACTCCAAGATTGAAGAATGTGACCTTAAGTTGTAGGCAAGAAAAAACCTATAATCTACTTTTAGTATATTTGGTGGTATATTTTGTGGTAGGGCCACACTGGAGTAAGCCCGACGACCACAACGTGCTCAAAAACTAAACCGGCGAATTATGTTGTTTTTCTGCCCTTCGTGCGGCAATATTCTGATCATCGAGGAGGACACCACCTGCCACCGGTTCACCTGCAACACCTGCCCGTACATATCGAAGATCAAGCGCAAGATCTCGACCAAGACCTTCCCCCGCCTCAAGGTATGTGCATGATGCAATTTAGGTGGAATTCGTGATTATATCTCTCCGTTCTGTAACCACAGGAGGTTGACCACGTTCTGGGCGGCAAGGCGGCGTGGGAGAACGTTGACTCGACGGACGCCGAGTGCCCGTCGTGCAGCCACAAGCGGGCGTACTTCATGCAGATCCAGACGCGGTCTGCGGACGAGCCCATGACCACGTTCTACAAGTGCTGCAACCACGAGTGCGGTCACAACTGGCGAGACTAATGCGCCACACGCCGGCGCTGCTCTTCAGACGCCTTCTGGGGCAACACGCCCGCCCCAAGTCCACCACCACAATGCAGCCGCAGGCGATGGAGAAGGCAGAGACCCCTGTGTGCCCAGTCGCTGATGGATCGGCCCTCCAGCTGGCCCGCCACTGTCTGCTGAGCGGTCAGGTTATAGGCCTTCCCACTGACACTGTTTACGGCCTGGCCTGCGACGCCAACAACGAGCAGGCCATCCAGCGCCTTTACGAGATCAAGGGCAGGGACGAACACAAGCCGGTGGCCATCTGCGTGCACAACAACGCCGCCCTCCGTCGCTTTGGCCAGGCTGCCCACCTCAGCGACGAGCTGCTAACTCGTTTGCTCCCGGGCCCCCTGACCATCGTGATCGAGCGGACGCCCGCGCTGAGCAATAGGTTCCTCAATCCCAGCACCTCCAAGATCGGTATACGTATTCCAGACTTTAAGTTTATGCGCGACCTGTGCGCCGTGTGGCACGAACAGCCGCTGGCCCTGACCAGCGCCAACCGCTCCAGTGCCCCAAGCAGCCTGCAAGTGTCCGAGTTCCGCTCTCTCTGGCCCCAATTGGGCGCTGTCTTCGATGCCGGCCAAATTGGACTCACTGAGGAGCGACGTCTGGCCTCCACGGTGATTGACCTGGCCACTCCGGGCTACTACGAGATTGTAAGAGCAGGTGTGGCCCTGAAGCAAACCGAGGCGGTAATGGAGGAATTCGGCATCCGCCCACGGGAAATGATATAGAATACATAAGTTTTTATTATATTTACATTTCTTTGATTCTTTATAAAATCATAATTGGATAGAATGTTAATTTTCATAAAAAGTTTATAGTTTTGCTTAGTTTTAAAATAAAATGCAAGGTCCAGGACTTGCATTCTGAATATTATATCTTTGAGAGCGAGAGTTATACCCTTTCCTTGCGATGAATTCAACTACTCCAAGACTCCAATCTAAACTCAAATATAAAAAATAAAACTAAACATAATTCTTTGGATTTCTACTTTAATTTATAATTTAGAACGTCCTATGTGGCTCCCTTGCGGGAACACAATTATTTATAAAATATATGTGGTGGCTTTTCAACATTTGTATGTACACAATTAGAACTATCCTTGGATCCGAGCTGGCTCCTCCGCCGGTTGGTCAGTCTAGTTATAGTAGTTGCCCTTGGCCGCCTGGATGGGCCTTCGGCGGCGCGGCAGCTCATTGTGCAGCAGCTGCCAGCGCTCCGGCGGCCAGACAATGGCCACCGCTCGCGCGGACATTAGACCCATGGCCACCGGTCCAAAGGTATTGCTGTCCATCGAGTGGCCGGTGTGATCGCCCTCCACCCAGCAATGACCCTCGGGCACGCGCACAACCTCCTGCTTGTAGCCCAGCGTGGACACCACATCGCCCTGCAGTCCCACCACGCGCTTAATGATCTTCTGGGCGGGATCCTTGGGGGAGATGAGTGAAATAATATCGCCACGTTCCAATTGGCTGTTGTGCGTGCCCCAGCGCATAAGGAAGACGTAGTCCCGCTCATCTGCCACCGGGTTCAGCGCCGGTTGCATGGAAATTCCTGTGGAGAAGGCACTCATATGTGAACCGGAGCATATATGTAATCCTTGGACACCACTCACCCTCCACTCTGGCCACATAGCCCACGCAGTCCAAGAACGTGATGCCCAGCGGCAGTCCGTAGAGGAGGGATTTGCCAAAGAAGCGAAATGCCATGTGTGGGGGGCGTCAATGGGTCTGTAGAAGGGCCTGCAAATTGTCTGTGGGACACCTCTGTCACCTGGTTGGGGCCGTGCTAGCCCAGCCTTCGGATTTTGAGTGGCTGAACTGGACCTAGATGCTATTGACGTGAATACATAACAAGCGTTTTGGCTGATTTCTGTGCGCCCCGGCGATTTTGCATTCACAGGGAACGCCGACACGGGCTTTGTTTATGCTCGGAAAATACAGGTATCCTCACTATTTCTTGCTTTTTCTCTTTATTTCGGTCGATATACAGGGGAATTTTCCAGTTATTGTACTTTAGTTACAGGTGTTGTTTTTTTTTTAATTTTTATTTAGGTTTATTTAAATTTTGACTGGAAAGGAATGTGACAGGCGGCCGTCGGATCGGATCAGTGCCCCTCCAGCTCGCTCGGAATAGGGATCTCGTTCTGGATGGCAAACTGCAGTAGGGCCTTGTACTTGTTCTTCCAGTTGCCCACCTCGCGCCGGATCTGCTCGTTGTCCTCGTGCATCTGCTCCAGCTCCGTCCACTCGTACGACTTCTTGGTCTCCAGTTCGTCCTTCTGCTCGATCCGCTTGATGCGGCAGCTGGCGGCGTAGCCACGGTTCTTCAGCGTGCGCCGCCGCTGCTTCATCCGCACGATCTCCTCGCGATTCAACCCGCGCATCTTAAGGGTCCGGTTGAGGTCCCGGACAGAGATGCTGACCAAGTCGTCATCGGTGATGTCCGGAATGGGGCAGGGGGAAAGTGGGGCCTGAAAATCGCACTTCTATCAGGGTTTTCTTTCTTCTTTTAACGGGGATTCAATCTTCATACCAAAGACGACTTTCTCTCGCGTTTAGCATCCATTGTTTGTTGATTTCTCTTCGTTTCTGTTCAAGAGGGTTTTTTTTCTGGAGTTTTCCAACTTTTTTGCGTTGTTATTGTGTGCTTCTTCTTATCTACCTGCTGGTGACCATTCACACGGAACTGTAAATTCTCACAAAACACTATTTAGTGTTGGAAAGACCGAAAGTTATATGTGGCGTTGCCAGATTTTTTGTTTCAAGCCACTTGTGTTGCCAAGCTTCGGGTCTCGAGCGCGCCATTTTTGAAGTTTTTATAAGCGCGGATAGCGTCCGGACACACTGCCATTGTGACGCGAATAGAACAAAATAAGTATTTTGCGATGCCCCGGGAAGAAATGCGCCGGTCATGTTTCTCTTTTAAAAACAGGTGGCAGCTCTGGCTAAACTTGCAAAGCTTTCTAACACTAGCGGTTGCAAAAAATTCTCGACGCCAAATGTTAGCGGGAAGTTGTGTTTTCTGTTTGTCTTGAGTTCTTTTTCCTCGCCATGAACTCGCAGGTAACGTACAACAACGTGCCCACTCCGCCGTGCACTGGAGCTCTGGCGGCAGTGACTCCCGATGGAGGCTTGCTCTACGCCGGCTTACGCTGTATTAACTACATAGCGGCTCCGCCGGCATGCGGCAACGAGCAGGTTCAGGTGGCGACCATGTCAACGCGCATCAACATCCTGGCCCTTGACGTGAGCCCTATGTGGGGCGCCCCGAGCAAGCAGTTCGCCATAGTCGGCGATGACTTGAGCGTGCAGGTCTGGGACTGCCTTCTGGGCGAGGCTGTCACCGGGCACAAGGCTCACCAGCATCAGCAAGAGGCGCGCGACGCACGATCAGTCTACCACACGGCCAGCTCCGTGCTGATGAGCTATCGGGCCAACGGGAGCATACTGTCGATAGATGCCAACGATTTGGTTATCTATTGCGCGGCCTCAAATTCATACTGCCGCCGGCCGACGTTCCTGTCGTCCCGGAACCATCAGCTCACCCAGCTGCGCGCTTCCCCCTACAACGACAACCTATTTGCCGTGGGAACTGCCATGGGGAACGTTTTGATCTGCGACTTGCTCAAGATGGGCGTCGTCTACAAGTTTAGTAACCACAAGGCACCGATCTGCGGCCTGTCCTGGCAAGAGGTGAACGCTCCCCTGGAGGAGAACCTCAATGAGCTGTCGACGAGAGCTGAGCAGTGGCGCAGTCGCAACGGTAAAGAGGAGGAGAAGTCCAAGCCGAAACCACCGCCGCTGGTTAAATCCCGGGCCGCCGAATCCGACGATTTGTTTGACATTTACAACTTTGATCATCTGGAGGGTGAGTTTGGGGCACCCACTACAGAGCGGCGCAAGTCTACCGAAATCTGCGGAGACTTTGTTGGCCTGGAGAAGCCAGCCAGTACCGCTGCCCTGGATTACGTGGAAGCCTGCGAGAACATGAAGGCGGATCTGATGGCTCATAAACAGGACGATAGCCTAGAGCACGTGGAAGTCACCTTGAACGACTGTGAACCCACGAAGCCGTCTGGGCCGCTGAGCGATGCAAGCACCGCCAGCAATCGCCAGGATATCAGCGACTCCACCGAAGGCAGTCTGGAGGTCATCCAATACAGTTCCTCCAGCGACGATGCTGTGATCGTCGATGGAGAGGCAGCAAAGCCGAAACGCGAGGTTCTGCATCACATCTACCACCAGGCCGAGGTCCATGCCTCCGAAACCGAAACCCCTCAGGCCAAACCCGAGCCGCCGAGCAATCTCCAAGTGACGGCTGCTGGCAGTGCCGAAACACTTAGCTCGTCAGTGACCACACGGCCCGACATTCTGCTGGCCTCCATTGATGGGAATGAGGTCATGATGATCTGGAATGCCAACACGGGAGCGCATTCCGGTAAGAACTACAGCAGGAACAAGGCCATGGGCAAGCTCAACACCGTCTTTTGGCTAAGCGGCGATACCATAGTGACCCTCAGTCGTAACCAGTTGTTTTTCTGGTCCTTGGAGTTTGACCGCAAGATGCTGCGCTACAAGATCAGCAAGGACCGAGTCCACAGTTGCCGGGAGCAGGATATCTTTACGTTTGCCTGTCACCCCAACAAGAAGGAGATATGGTTGTGCAAGAACAATCGCCAGATTGTGACGATGAATCCCCAAACGGGCCAAGTGAGTGCCACCTATGGCACAGTGCATCTCGGAGTTAGGGCCATGGCCGAGTGTCCGGATGATATGAACAAGTGAGAGCAATCAACATTGCAATTTTTTCCCAAACTAATCATCTTTTTTCGTGTAGAATCGCTTTGGGTTGCTCCGATCGCCGTATTGGCATCTTTGACATTTCCAAGCTCTCGACCAGCTGCCTTCCCATCGACAGTGTGTATGTCAACACGAATGTGTACTCCCTGGCCTGGAGTCCCGACTGCTTGCAACTGGCCTTTGGCACTTTTGATGGAACTGCAAGTTGCTTCTTTATTGATACATTTACCTCAGAAACTAATGAAATATGAATCAAAATAGGTGGGCATCCTTGATGTGGAGATGATGAAGGTCAAGACCGTCTTGAGGACGCCGCAGAAGAAGGAAGTTTACTCTCTGGTCTGGCAGGACCACTACATCTACTTCATCGTGAATCGCCAGCTCGGCATCTTTGACTTGGACAAAACAAAGGGCGGTGAGTTAAAGTTCCATGCCTCACATGTGCTGTCGAGTGTTGTGGGTTTGATTCTGGGCGTTTCGCTGGCCGTAGCTGACCTTGGTCTGCGTGTCGTGCGTCTGCCGCTGGCGTATGTTGGCCAAGTGTATGGTCTCCCTGTGGTAGTCCCAGGCATTCCACGTGACATTGATCCAGTTGGACGGCGTCAGGTCGTTGGTGATGACCATTTCCGTTTGCCCATTGAAATCACTTTGTTTTGGGGGCTCGACGATCAGGTCCTGCAGCTCCTGGGCTATGAGATTATCATCCAGCTTGAAGAGCAGCGCCAGATTGGCACTGTTGAAGATAACCCTTCGAAGGGCGGCGATGAAGGGTTCGAAACGAAGCTCAGCAAACCTGGCGTATCTGGGATCCCGAAAGCCAAAGGTTATATCCACATTGGAGCACAATTTCCTGGTCACCTGTGCCGGCAGGAGCAGGCCATTGGTTACGGTCATAGCTAAGGAGCAGAACTCCTTAATGTCCGCCTTGGCCAGGTTGCAAAAGTTTCCATCGGTCTGTAGGTCCTTTACGGCCTCTATTCTCTCCTCAAAAGCGCATATCTTGGGCTTTTTAATGCGCTGGCTAAGCGCCTGCAATTCGCTAATCGTATCCTTGGCCATGGTAAACAAGTCATCGACAACCAGCGCCTCCACCTGCTCCCTCAGTTTGTTTAGCTCCACAATGTGATTGAGATAGTTGTTGAGATTGCCCCACACCTGGGACAAGTATACAAAGTGTGGCTAGGGAAGGGGATTAAATGCTTAAATATTTAAAATTTTATATAGGATAATTCACTTACAAAGATTAGCTCAGAATCAATGGCAGTGCGCATTGAGAGCGCATCATTTATCTTGGCCACCACGCAGCCGTAGCGCTTCTGCTCCACCTCGACCAGGTACTGAGTGCTCTGGTAGCTCTCGTTCAGGGTGGTCAAGCATCGATGCAGCATGCAATAGGTCAAGGTGAATTGATTTAGACGATCCAAGTGCCCCAAAGGCACTCCATAGGTTAGGGTCTCTTCCTTGTGGTCAATTTGAATCAGATCATCGATTGCCGTTTGGCAAAGGGATCGCATCTTGACTGCCTGCTCCATGCTGGCTCTAAAGGCGGCATTTGTGTTCTTTTGGGCCATTTCAAGATCATCCACCACTGAAATATATATATTTTTTGTTAATTTTGAATCGAAATAGAGGATATTAGAAAGATGCTAATCCAAAAGTAAAAACTTGATTTTCTTACCACTTCTCACATTCTCCCGATCTCCATCTGGGCCATCGTTGTTGTAGATTACGATGCCACCCACTGTAGCTGCCAAACGCTGCAAATACTCCATTCTGTGGTATTTCTTTTTCAGAACATAGTTCTGCAGATCACTGCGTCCGATGACGCTATTCAGGGCCTGGGCCGTGAGCTTGAGCAGCACATGATTCTTGGGCGAGCCCAAGTTATAGCAGGCCACGATGAAAACCTGCATCTTGGCAAAGAGCTGGTCCAGCTGCAGCTTGTTGCAGGTTTCCGGATACTGAAGAATGTCGTCTATGAGCACCTGCAGCTCTATCTGAAATTTCTCCTCGTACTGGCTTTTGACATACTGCAGGTCGATGGTCACGCCCTTCTTCATCACCCACGCCATCTTCATATTCGCCATGGTGCAATCCTTGGGATCTACGTAGCTATCCACAATGCTGTTCACAAACGCGTTAATGGCGCAAGCAGTGGGCTTTTCTAGATCTGTTTTAAGCAGCCCCCTACGCAAATCCCTGGCCAGTAGGTGAACTGCAAAGATGATGAACTCCTCGCCCACATCCAGGTCCAGTTGTTGGAAGCGCTTCATGATGCGGTGGCCAATGTCCACCAGTGTCCTGTGTCTCGGCATTTTAACAATTTTTCGCCAACAAACGAATAATTTTTTTCAGGGGCAAAATTGACTATGAAAGTTATGTTTGACTGACTGCTTTGTTATTTTTGGTTGCCGATGGTTACTCAACCTACCTAAGAGCTTTTCACTTTGGAAAATGAAAGGCTAATGTGGGTACAGCGATTGAGTAAATCAAATTAATTTGTTTTATTGAAAAAGTTCTTAGCTTGGCAGCAAATTAACCAAATAATTTAATTCCACAAATAAAATTGTCCCAGAATGTAATTTTAAAATTGTATTCCTCAACCAGATCCTTACATGCTAAACCACATCTCTCGGCCCAGCTACCTCAGCGTTCGTGGATCGTTTCTTTTCATTGGCACCGATGATGGCATGTTGCAGCTGCATGAACGCACCAGTGGAGCCGCCCAGGCCTGGAGTCCGTTCATCCGCCAGTCGGCCCTGCTGTCGCGTTATGTCTGCGACATCGTGTGGAGTCCCTTGGACAATAATAAATTCGCTGTGGCGGGTAACGACAAATTTATATACGTAATGGAGTTCCAACCGGCGGATCGCAACTGGACAACGCTGCACACTTTTACGGCCGATGCAGATAAGGCCTCTGTGACATCCCTGAGGTGGAGTCTTAGCAAAGTCAACATTCTGCTCTCCTTCCACATCGAGGGAAAGGTGTGCATGTGGAACACTAATGAGCCGGAAAAGCCACCACTGACCATCACTTACCACTGCCCCATGTGGTGCGGCATGTTTTTGCCCACCAACGACAACATTATCATGTGTTCGGGCAAGGCAATCTCTATTGAGTTAGTTGACATCAAAAGTGCTTTAGCCGAAAATGAGAAAACCATCTGCTCCAAGGTGGATCCGTTGCTGAAGGTCAAGTGGGCCAGCAAGTCCCTGAACTTGCCCTATGCTCCGGTTCTTACCAAGAACGATAAGAAGCGACAGCGGCGCAGCCAACGTAAGGGGGAAGCTAGGCTGGAAGCTGAGGCTCCCAGCAAGAATGTGGAGAAGGCAAAGGAATCAGAGGCTCCAGCAAGGGAGAACCTAACGAAGGAGACTCCTGTGGAGGAAGTGCTGGAAGCACTTAGCCTGGACACGAAGCAGCAAGTGATTACCACAAAGGAGTGCTTGAAATGCAAGGAATTAGAGTCCAATAACCCGCCAGAAAGTTTGCTTATTGTACGTATACAGAGGGATTTATCTTTTAGGAGCCAAGTTTAATAATTTTGTAACCCTTAGCATTCCCGCACCTGTCTCTACCTCGCTGGAAAGGAGCTCAACAAGAGCGCTCTTGAGAAGCTGGCCATTGTTCTGACCGAAGATGCGGCCAAGATAGACAAGTCAGTGCTTATATCCAAGCTATTTAGTACCAAAGTGACTGCCAAGAAGCTCATTTCCATAGAATGTAAGTTGAGTTTAAAGAAATTATATGTTTTTCCATGATTCTACGTTCTTTTACAACCATTTTTTCAGTAAGCAACCTTAAGCAGTCAAACACAAAGGACATATCCCCCCTTTCCCTAGTCATATCCACGTTCAAGTTGCGTGAGGAATTGGAGGAACATATGGCCAAAAAGACGCTCACGGAGTGGCATCTCTCCGTAGCTCCTTCGGTGTCGTTTGCGTAAGTTCTTAGTTCTTCAATATAGAATAAAGATATTCACTAATTAAGCTTTCTTTTCAGACTCTGGCAGGACTGCTGCCGCGTGTATGCCAAGCAGATGGAGGAGAAAGGTTACATCATGCACGCAGCCACTTACCTCCTTAGCTTGGGAATGCAGAAGGAAGCCATTGAGCTGTTTTTGGCTAATGAGTACTACAAGGAGGCCCTGGTGCATGCCCGCATTTGCTTGCCAGCCACGGATCCCATAATAAAAACCATTATTAATCGTTGGCTGGAGCAACTGGAGGGCACGGGCAACTATGCAGCGGCGGCCCTAATGTAAGTGGAGTTGATGGTGGTTTTATAAGGCAAAATCTAAAGAATTCTTCCTCAACAGATGCGTGCTGGACAACGAGATGCTGCGTGGCTACACCTTTTTGAGAAAGTTCCGCAACTGCACTCCCGAAATAGCCGATCTAATGGAGCAGATAAAGCGCATTGGCCAGCTGGGCGCAGTGCTGGATAGCTGTGCTCCAGCCGAACAGAATGGAGCTGCTGCTGCTGCTTCCGCTATAGAGGACGCAGAGTAAAACGAAGCGTTGATGTGAAAGATTAGTTTGAAACAATCCTGAAGCTATTAGCTATTAGCTAGGCATTTAAAACCCATGAAACCTAATTAATTTTGTTACTCTTAGATAGCCAGAGACTGAGTGGAATTGAAACCAATTTGAGTTGACATTTGAATTCCATATTTAAGTTTAATTTACCCTAAAGAAAGGGGAAAACAACAAAAGAATTACACACAAACATACATATATCAGCGGCACAATAGCTAGTAAAGAAACAACACTCACAAATTGAATTTTGAATAAACGAAAACGAGATAAAAAGGAAAAGAAACCCCGGCGAGCTTTAATTAGAACAAGCAGCTGCTGCTGCTGCAGCGGCCAAGATCATTTGTTATCAGGCTCAAAAAAAGCTGGCCCAAAACAAAAGTATGACCGTTAGGCCTCATTTTAGTCTGGCCTTTGTTTTTGTTTGCCATCAAATTATGCAAATGCTAGGGATCATCATTGCCAGTTAGAAATTAAGATTTAATTGTTGGAACTGGAGGCAGGGGCGAGTGAACTTGCTGCACGGCAGCGAAAATAAACGAAACCAAGCACAGAAAAATGTAAATCAACAAAACGACAGAGCCAGGGCAGAGCTCGAACTCGAACTCGAGCTGGA
The DNA here is from genome assembly GCA_018904815.1 of Drosophila ogumai. Lineage (NCBI taxonomy): Eukaryota > Metazoa > Arthropoda > Insecta > Diptera > Drosophilidae > Drosophila > Drosophila ogumai. The sequence continues at coordinate 153,210 of JAEIIJ010019867.1, read as the reverse complement.
AGCGCTCTTCAGTTGCCAAACAGCCGTCGTAGCGCTCGCTCAGCTGGCGCGGTGCTCGCACAGATCGTTCGGCGAACGCAGTTCGTTTCCTCAGTCATTCGAATTTCACTTTTAACTGTTTGTAAGCGCGCCAACTTGAAGCGTACCGTTAGCGCGGCGTATGTTACGGCTTTTTCACGAGTGCGAGAGTGAGTGAGTGACCCAAAGACAGGCGCATATCTATCTAGTCGCGATTCTCACGTTCGTCAACTTTGACTTGATGACTTGACCTGGTGCTGGTGCTTCTGCTGTGGCTACTTGTGGTCTAACCGTTGTACAATTAAATAACAATCAAAGCATAATTGTGGCCGAGCGCATTTCGCTTTTGCGCGATGAGCCAAACGAGTTCTCCGTGCGAGCAGTAAAAGTGCCAAGAACCACCTCTCAGCGGTGGTGTTATATGGCCCATTAAAGCTTCCCTCGAAGTCGGGCGACGCAATTTGCATGAGCGACAGTTTTGAGAGCCGTTCCTACCTGGTGGCATGACTCAACGCTGAACAATTTGGTCGGACGCATGTGAGTGTGCGTCGTCGTCGTCGCTGAGAAATCGTTTCTTGCTTGACTGATAATTTCTACGATCCGCGCTTATTGTTCACTTATTTTTTTGGTATCTCCTCTTCTGTGTAACTGCCTGCCATAACAATAAATAATAATAATACTGCAAAGTGAAAGGTATACATATGCCTGATAGATAGATGATTGCATTTTGAAACGCACAGCATAACTATAACGGTAACGCATTGGGCTATTCATTTCGATTCCATTCCGATTTACATCGACTTCATAACAACAATTTGCATAACTTTGCCCCGGCGCTGCATTGTTGTGCTTATTCAGGCATTCACATTGTTGCACTTATGCTATTGAACTCGTCATGCAGACAGACACACAGAGCGAATGCATAAATACGACCAACAATAACGAAATTAAATTAATTTAATTGCCCGCGGCAATGTGGGGAATACAATGCAAAAAGCTGAAAAATATTTTGAAACGCTGCTCGCATTTTTCGGTCACACGAGGTTCACAGAGATTATGTTGGATCTGCATAATTTCGTAACCAACTCGCTGGCAAGGGGTCTGGTCTCCATGTATCCGCATGGGTGTGGCATTCACTCAAGGGCGATGCGAATTCGCTTGCCACCTTTTTCCCGGCAATGGATGCTAATAGCTAAGATCAGTCTCAGCCGAAACTCGTTTCGAGATCGAGCTCTGCCCCCGAAAAACCAGACAGCCCAGCGAGAATCAGTTTGTCCAGCTAATTAGCAATAAAAACAAAGTTGACTTGCAATTCTTTCCGGCCAGCAAAAGAAAGCCAAAAGCGGGACAGGAAAGAGCCCCAGCTACAGGGGGTAACTTGCAACGTCGTCGGAATGTCAATGGGGGCAAGTCACTGCTTGAGACTTTAAGGTGCGCATATCCGGCGCGTAGCATTGCGTCGCTCCTTTTGGGGAGCACCCAACCCATGCCCGCCATGGAGGAGGAGACGCCTCCACACCGACGCACGCGAGCTGGATTAGCGCAGACCGCGATGGGCAGCAGAGAATGATGAGCTGGCGCACCTGCCTGCGTGCTGACGGCATTGACAGCAAGTTCGTCGCCTCTATTTTGATGACGCCGTCTATTATGGGCAGATTGCCGTATCCGACTAAGCGGCTAACTGGGCTCTGGGTGATGTGTTGGCGAGGCGTCTCAATTGTTTACACTCGGCAACACAGCCTAAGGCGATAATTGGTTGGGTTTGTTACCCCGGAGTGGCCCCGAAGCCTCTTTGCGAGCATCTCTTGATGAAATTTGATCTTTTCTTGTCTGTTTTTTAATTAAATGTATTAAATTTTAAGCTGTGAATATTGAGATTTGAGATATTTATTTCCTTGTTTATTGTGTATACATATATTTATGGTTTCTTTTAATCCTTGTTCTGTCATCTGTCTTTCCCTTTTAGGATGTATAAATTATAGGAGTTTAAGTTTCCATTTTCATTCAAATTTTATTTTATATATTATAGATAGATTATAGCTTATAGATATATCTTCATTAAATCAAATGCAACTACTTTTCTTAAACATTTTTAGACCCCTTTAATTTCTATAAGAAAATGGGTGAAGCTCTCCCCTCTTTGTTAGGCAGTGTAATTGATTAATTGATTTGGGACTTACCGAGTTGGCGAATTCATTTGTCATGACATAAGGCAGCAGCCAGCAGTTAACTGACATCAGTTAAATAGTGTCAGTATTTAACCAGAAGCTTCCTCTTCTGTCTAACATGGCGCACGCTCCAGTGTTTGTTTAGAGTCAAATATTTGCTTAATAAATGCGGCTTGGAGCCAAACAAGAGACTTGGCCAACGAACTGACTTCTTTTTTTGTTGTGTTGTAGAAAAGTGAAAATCTTCTTAATAATATGGAACAAGCCGTTAGCCCAGTGTTAGATACGCTGTGTGGATGTGCTTCTTTGCTTGCTCGTTCGTAGTATGTGTAGCATCCAAAACAAGTTCGTTGCCTAAGTCTTTTGTTTGGGTATCGAACTGGACTCATCGGAGAAGCTTGGCACTCATTCGGATTCTCATTTCAGCACCAGCCTAGCATGACACGGCTCAATTAGGCCGCTTAACGCTTTCATTCAACCCACAAGAGCGCGGTCTGGACTCGAAACCCATTCAAACATAAACCCAGAACTAGAACTCCACATCGCATCGCATCGCCTCACATACACCACTGACCTCCTCCCGAAGGGGAACCAAGGCCACCAGCCACACCATCCTCCCGCTAGCCAGCATAATTTCTCTTGAAAACCGCTCTAACACCTGTCTGAACACACATATCTTCCACCGTCTTCGACAAACATCGCAACCGCAATCGCAACGGCAATCGCAACCGCAACCGAAACCGAAACACGAATAATGAATTATCAAAAGACCAGTGAAAAGCAGTCGCCGTCCTCATTGAAGAAGCGGCCGCCGGGCAACGGCAATAGCATACAAAACTTTTGGAACGAACGCATTATGGAGCGCTTCATAAAGGCAAATCTATTCATTATCTGCTGCGTGGTGGCAGTTCTACTGCTGGTAAGTAACTCTATTGATATTCGAGAATGTCCATCATATTTGTATATCACCTCCACACGGAGATCTCTGTATCTCCTCCATCTCTCTCCTTCCGAACCTCCAACTGTCCGTCCGTTACCGTTATCAGTGTGAAAACGTATTTGCTCCATTAAGTGAAAATGAAATGAAATCGTTTTTTGCTCATCGTGCCAGATGTAAAAACTTTATCGTTTTTTGTTGCCAGCCAAGTTGACAGGCCAGACGACGACATGCCAGTCGGTCGTTGAGGGGGAGCCGGGGGGAGGCTGGAGCTCATTAATTGATTGATGGATGGTTGCGGAGCACAGTTGTCTCCGGTTTTTCGTATGCAATCATCCCCATTGCCTGTCTGCCATTGCCTGATTTATGTTTTCGCTTTTCTTCTGCGAATCTCGGCTAATTTCCATTTCTCTTCCTACTCTTCCCACACCGCAGATCGTCTATCTGGGGGCCTTCTCGTGCGAGGTTTCTTGGATACTGGAGGCCCATGGGGAGCTGCCCTTCGCCGCTTACACCTTGTGTTCGCTCTACTTCGTGATGTTCGTGGCCACAACGATTCTCATTCACGGCCTGGTCAGTGGGCTGTGCTGGCCCCTTTTTGCCTGGTCGGGCATCATCGGACTGCTCTCCATTCCGGAGCTGGTCTTTGTAATGCTCATGACCACGCAGCACTGGGTAAGGACAGGATCATAGGGAAAATGGTTTACTTAATTAAAAGATCATCGATTGTCTTCTCTTCCAGGGTCTGCAGTCTGTGCATGGCCTGACGGAACTTACCAGCTACCTGATTCGCCTGATCATCAACTGCTTCGCGCTGATCTGCGTGATTCCCACGGGAATTCGTTGGCGGCGTGAGACGCAGGTTCTCAGCCAATTGCAGGGACTGGCCACGCGACTCTCTTTGCAAACGCCCGCGCCCAGTGTCCCCATGACCAAGGCAGACTCCCGGCGTTCCAGCCAGCGGTTAAGCGGGTTCGAGAATGCCGGCTACCAGTTGTGCGACGAGACTGGAGGCAACAAGCTGCCCCTCGGGCCGGGTCTGGCACTTAATAACCAGTGCGGCGGAAGTCAAGCGTTCGGCTCTCAGAACGAGTTCAACGCCAGCATGTTTGCGCCAGCTTTGGCACAGCAGTTTAATAACGCCACCATGATGCAACGAGGTGGGTCTGGAGCAGCACCTGGTGGTCACCGCGCTCAGTCTCTGATGGATCTGCGCTGCACACTGCCAGGGATGTACAATCCCCGACATGTGCTGGATACGGAGGACAAGAATGCCAAGTACTTCAATATAACCATTGATGATCTGAAGAACAATCTGCAGGACTCGCACCGACCCTCGCCGCCCTCTCTAATTGGTTCGGCTAGCAACGATCCCATATACTGCTCCATCGAGCCCAAGCAGTTGACTCCGCCACCCGTTCAGCAGCGAAACCACCATCGCCCCCGGGGCAGTCACAAACAGCCACCGCCGGGCAAGCTCTCCCGCAATTGTGTGTCCTTGGAAAACCTGGACGGGATCAGCAAGGTGCAGAACGACCTCAATGCCTATGGGAATAATCTGCTCCAGAACTACACGCAGCAGCAGCAATACTACCTGGCCATGCTGCTCCATCAGCAGCAGCAGCAACACATGCTCCACCAACAGGCTGGTGGCATCTACCGGAGGCCATCCAACTGCAGTTCCACGGGTGGATTCGCCGGCACAGTGCTAGCACAACCGCTGCAAAGACGTGGCTCTGCCCACAGCCAACAGCTGCAGTATTACGGAGGCTTTGGCTACGCCAACTATGCCAATCCGTACATCACGGCCAACAGCAAGCTGTCGCTGGGCAACGAGTCCGACGACTACCGGAAGTATCGCGACGTAGCACTCTGAGCGAGAGTACCGGAGCCAGATCCAAAGTAGAATACCAGTCAGCGCCTTAGGTTAACTCACTACTTGTAAGAGATGCTCGATCTAGAATGAGATTCCTCGGAATAACGACCAAAGAGCCACAAGCTAACTCAGTTTCAGTTCGTAGACTAACGTTTAACTGGGAGAATCCAAATACCGAGCTTTGATCGGGTTTCCAAAATAATGTTATTCCGTTAGAAGAGAGGAAAGAGTCACTGGTTAAATCATCGATCTACGCGAAACATGCTCACAGCATATCCCCATGTTTAGAATTAAGAATCGACCCCTTATCGACACTGACACAATCATCGTTTATTATAGTTTCTAGGGATACGAATAACAATACTCTGGTCGACAGTCTAACCATCCACAGATCGACTACTGTACATATTTGATATTAAAGGCAACCATGTGTTTTTACTCGACATCGAGAAGATCCGCCAAGGGATTATCGCTGATACTTTCGGGAATGGTGGCTGCAGCTGTGGGAGTTTTACTCGAAGCCGGTTTTGATGCTGCCCTGGCTATAGGTTTTGTCTTCTTAACTGTGCTGGCTTTGCGCATGCTGCCTCCTCCAAACAGATCATCATCGTCGTCGTCATCGTCGCTGAAGAGGCTTTTGCTTGTTTTAATGGGCAACTTCTTCTTGGGCAGCGTATTATCCGGCGCCTTTGCTTCATCCTCGTCGCTGCTGAAGAGGGAACTGGCAGCTGGTTTCGCTGGTTGCTTGGCTTGAGCTGGCCTGCTGGAAGATGGCACACTGGCCGCAGGCGCCGGCCCTGAGGCGCTTGCAAACAGATCATCGTCATCGTCGCTGTCATCAAAGAGTTTGGGTACAGCTTGTGACTTGGTCTTCATTTGTTCTTTTGGAGGCTCTTCGGTTTTGGGGAGTATTAAAGAAGCTGGTGTCGCTTTAAGGACATCAGGATGCTTCTCTATTACAGGAGCTGCAGATTTAGTTTGCCCAGTAGGTGCCTTGGGTGGACTAAATAGGAAATCATCATCATCTGAGCTGTCCAAAAATGAACTAGCCACCTTTGGTGGCTCTCGATGCACCTGAGGAGTTTCATTCGGCAGTGCCAGTTCCTTTTCTTTCGTAGAGTTCTTTGGAAGCGGTGGCGTCTTTTTGTGGGCAGAAACGAAAAGGGAATCGTCTTCGTCAGGACTGTCCAAAAATGACCTATATGAAGCGGGAGGATCATTATTCTTTCTAGGGATTACTAATTGCCTACGATCCTCTGGTGGTTTATCAGGCGCTGCTGAAACAGGAGTTGCAGTTACACCAATCTTTCCGTCTGTTGGATTTGCATAAGGAAGTGGTTTTGTCATGACAGGACCAAAAAGAGAGTCGTCATCATCAGGGCTATCTAAAAATGAATCCTTTGCCTTGGGAGGACTTATTTTTTGGCTTGGAACTGAAACGGTAGATGGAGGAGAATTCACCTCAACTTCAATCGATTTTGTAAGGGAAAGAGGCTTGGCCTCATCCATAGGCTGATCTTGCAGCAAAGCCGCTTGTGCTTGTGGTCCCTGCTCTTCTTCAATCAAGCTTCTAACGTAGTTCTCCTGCCTTCCCCTTCTGGTTGAAGGCCTTCTCTTAGGAGGTCCTCGAGCCCGTGTTTTGTTTACATGCTGCAAGCCTCCCTCTGCGGGAGGAATATCAGTGGGTTTTCGGATAGATTCTGGCGGAGATTCCGCTTGATGACTCTCTTCAAAGCTCGACGACTCCTGTTTCTTAAGCAGTTTTGGAAGACCTCCGCCCGAGCCAGGAAGTAGGGCCTGCACATTGATATTGATGTTGGGCATTTTTAATTTCTTGACGGGTGACGAAGGATTGGGCGAATCGGACGTCTCCTTGGCTTTGCTGCGATCAGGTTCATCTTCTGATGGTGGTGGCTCCTCATCGTAAGGAGAAGTCTGCTGCGATGGTTGAAATGAACTTGCTCTGGCAGTTTCACTGAAGTCATCGTAGAAAATCGTATGTATACGGGTTGTAGTGGTTGGTGCAACATCCTCCGTCTGCTTGGCTCCTGCTGAGCTTGGCTCATCGATGTCGTCCTCATCTTCGGGTGGAACATCGCTAAATAAACGCATGCCTCCGTAGTCCGATGTTACCGGAGGTTGGTCTCCTGGCGTCGTGGCCGATGACTTTGTGGCACTCGGTATCTTCGGCAAGGCAGGCTCGAAGAAGTCGTGCTCGTTGTCAAAGATTTTCGATGCACTAAGACTACTGAGACCGCTGCTGCTACTGCCGAGAGTTTGGAAAAACTCACTATCATCTGGTGGTTCATCTGAGAAGAGGCTCGAATAATTCTGCATGATTTGCTGGGCAGCAGCCAAATCTGCTGGCTTCCTGGTATTCGAATCATCTTTCGGGGACTTACTGGAGATATCGGCTACCATTGCTATAATAGGATCTTGGCGATCATCTGGCGGAGGCGTCTCAGAAACGGGCACAATAATTTCTGGATTGAGTATTGCCTTTTCCTTGACGGGTAGCTCATCATCTTTCTTGTTTTCTGGCAGGACTTCCTCTGGCAGTTTATGGGGTAGCTCTTTTGGCTTAATCTCTTCAACCAACTGGTCTTTGTTTGGCTTAATTACTTCCTTGGTGTCTGCTTTACCCAATGGCACAAGCTTAGCCTTGGATGATGCACTCAAAAAAGGATCCTCATCGCTGGAATCTTCATTAAACAAATCAGTAGACTTAACCACAGTTTCTGAATGGGATTTATCTTCTTCCTTTTTATGCTCAACATTCTTTACTGTGGTTTTTATAACTTCTTTAGTTTCATTAGCACCTTTTGGCTTAGTTTTAACATTTGAGGATTCCAGAAAAGGCTCCTCATCGCCAAAGTCTTCAGCAAATAAATTGGGAAGTATAGTTGGAGGAGGCTTGGATAAGGACTCAGAACTATCATTAAGATTCTTTCCACCCTCTCCTTTAGAGGGAGTTACTTCCGAACTCCCAATGGGTGGAGGTGATTCTCTAAAACTAGGAGGAGTTGATGCATTGGATAGTTGTTGCGGTTGAACAGTAATTTCTTTTTTGCCTAATGCCTCTGGTTCAATCTCGATGTGTTTGCTTTGTTCCATAATCTCAACATCCGTTTCTATTGCCTGGGACTCATTATATCTGGCACTTGCCTTCGGTGTTCCAAATAAATCCTCTTCCTCAATGTCATCAAAAAGACTTTTCTTTGGAGCTTCGAGAGGAGGCTTCTCTTCCTCGATGTCATCAAAAAGACTTTTCTTTGGAGCTTCTAGAGGAGGCTCCTCTTCCTCGATGTCATCAAATAGACTTTTCTTTGGAGCCTCTAGAGGAGGCTCAATCTGTTTGACTGTTGATTCCTTTTGTGCAACTCTAAGGGGCTTTTTGGAGCCAAACAGATCGGTATCATCTTCCTGGTCATCGTCGTCGAACAAACTACTCTTTCCAGCCACTCTCTCCGAGAGTTTTTTAGTATTAGTCGGCGTTGACTTGGTAAATATATCATTTATGTCCAAATCATCATCATCGAACAGGGAGGTTCTTGGTTTTGAGCTTTGCTTTTGATCTGCTGGCTTCGTTTTGGGTGCAAGGGAGCTCAAAAAGTCATCGTCTTCCAAATCATCATCAAAGAGAGATTTCGGTAAGGGCTTTGCTGGTTCTTTGGGAGGAATGAAAGCCTTCGGTTGATCTACCTTGACCTCCTTGGGTGGTGTATGCTTTGAAATGGCACCCAGGGAGGGAGCATTCTTGGAAAGAGACTCCGGCTTCGAGGTAGGACTAAGCGGAGGACTGTCATCAAATAGATTCACACGTCTGGGCACTGCTTGAGGTGCCACCGCTGGATTAACGCGTTCGAGTGGTGCCTCCTGCTTGGCAGTTTGTTCCACTGGCTTCTTTTCCTTGGGTGGTTCTCTCACTGAACTTTTTTCTGCTGCGCCCGCCTTAGCCTGCACTTTATCAACAATTTCCGACATAAACGAGTTAAACTCATCGTCGTTGAAGAGGTTTACTGGCTTCCGCTTGATTTGACTTGGCTTGGCCTCAATCTCCTTGGGAGGTTGTGAGGGAACTACAGTTTCCGGCTCTTCGAAAAGCCTTGGCGGCGGCTGGTGGGCCGGACTGCTGCTGCTTGAGCTCAGCGATGCTGTCGATACTATGGGCAATCTCCCACCGGCGGAGGTATTCCTAAAGGCTGGCGATGATGTGGGTGAGGATGAAGTTGATGGCGGATCGTCACTGGGTGGCGATTGTCGGAGCGCGGCAAACATGTCACGCTCATGCGGGTTGCGTTGACTACTTATAATCGGACGCGGCTGCGTGCGGATAGCAGCTTCTGGCACCTGTCCAGCAGGAGGCATGTTCGGAGTGACAACCGGCACTGGATTATGAGTTCTTACTGGCGACACAATTGCTGGTTCTCTTGCAAATGAGGCCAGAGACGAAGAGTCCGACAGATGGGGCTCCACAAATTTGTTATCTGGCTGTGTGCTTCCTTTGGATACCGACTCCTTTTCATCCGACGAGCTGGATGAGAACTCATCGGACTTGTCATCCCCGCTATTCTCACCACTATCATACAGACCGGCATACTTGTGCTCTTCCCACTCCTTTGTTCCAATAATGTAGGGCAGGGGAATGGCATCGTATGGATTCTTGGCGCGGAATATGGTTCTATAAGTGACACTTATTGTTAGTAAGAATAAATATTTTAAATTGTTTGTACATACGTCGAGCTAACTAGCGCATCCTCGTCATCCGAATCTGGCACTTCGATGGTCACCGGCTCAAAGTTGTTTCTGAACATTCGCAGGTTGTTGTCCAGAAATCCCCTGGCCATTTCCTCGGAGCTCATGGGCGGCGGATCGGGCTGCAAGTAGAGATATGGGATCAGTAATTACAAGTCCCCCTCAAAGCTCAATGGCTTATTGAACCTTCTTCTTCTCCTCGGGCATAGCCAAATCGGCGTCATCCACCTCCTCAACGCGATATTCCACGAACTGGTGGCCAAACTGCAAGGAGCGAAGGCTGTTGGTGGCATTACTCAGCGATATGTCCACTTGTCGGACACTCGTCTCGAACTCCTGGAGATTGCGAGACGTCCGTTCACCCCGCTCGTACAAGTTCTGTAGGGGAAATTGGATCAAATTGGTTTGTTGATAAGCGATTAGTCAGTCGGGTCGCACGGACCTCAGAAATGCGCTTCATCAGGGCCAGGAGGGCGCAGTCGCCGGCCAGGTTCCAGTCCGGCGCCTGGGCTATAATCCGGTCCACATCGGAGCTTATATCCATTATCAGTAGAGTGCAGTTTGCGAATTTAAAAACTAATAACAAATAACTAATTCGATTAGAGATGTGTTGTCTTCTTTTTCGCAGTGATGACGATTACTTTGTAATCGGAACAGAACTATCGGGCAAACGTAAGAAACAGCTGTTCGGACAATCGATGACTGATAGCACGTGTTGTGTGCGCTCGCGTTATAAACTGCGTTTAAGAAATTATTTAATTTAAGACATAAAACCTACGCCTTAGGCGAATATAATATTAAAAAAGAATGGCTATGTTGGCAGAACCACGACGCCGCAAGCGGTACAACCTGTGCCCTCGCGGCAAGGCATTGTACGAGGGTAAATATTGTTGAAATTAAAACCGCTGTGCCACAGTACCTAAAATATTCTATTCTTTTTAGACGACAACCGCTTTGGCACCAAGATGCTGGAGAAGATGGGCTGGTCCAAGGGCAACGGCCTGGGCGCCAGGCAGGATGGCGAAAAGGATTTTGTTCGCATTCGCTTCAAGAACGACGCCGAGGGATTGGGTTACGAGGCAAGGGATGACCAGTGGACCACGCACGAGGAGGGTTTCAATGGGCTGCTCAAATCTTTGAACGGCGGCGAAGACGATAAAGAGACCAATGGCAAAGCATCTGAATCGGAAGAGGAGGCCAGACCGATGGGATTTGGCTTTAAAGCCGAAGAACCCGAGGAGCCATCTAAAAAGAAGCTCAAGGAGAACATCAGCGGAGTGTCGCTCGAAGAGCGTTCGAAGCTAAGTAAGGCTCGAGTTCATTACCAGAAGTTCACACGCGGCAAGGACTTATCCCGGTACAGCGAAAAGGACTTGGCCAACATTTTTGGCAAGAAGGCAACCGAAGATATCGTGGCGCCGGTGGTGATCGAAGAGCCAAAGGAGGAAAAGAATGTGTCTCCCAATTTTGGAGGCGTGCAAACCGTAAGCACGGGGCTGTCTGTGAGCGATTATTTCAAGCAGAAAATGGAGGCCATGAAGAACAGACTTAAAAACGGAACAACCCCAGTGAATGGGGTTGGTGAGGCTCAGGTAAACGGCAGTGAGGTAGATGTCGAGGAGGGCCAGGCCGAGAGTGTCTCAGATGAGCCCATAAAAAAGAAAAAGAACAAATGCGCAGAATGCGTAGATGAGCCTCCAATTAGTGAACCCAAGAAAAAGAAGATGTCTAAACGCTTCTCCCAAGATGAAGCTAAAGAAGTGGGTGAAACCTATGAGGAACCCAAACCTGTTGAAGATGAAGGAACTATTGCTAAAAAGAAAAAGAAGAAATCCAAGTCCACGTCCCAAGATGAAGTTGAAGAAGTGAAAGAAGAATCCTGTGTGGAACCCAAACCTGTGGAAGATGAAGAAACTACTGGTAAAAAGAAAAATAAGAAATCCAAGTCCTCTCAAGGTGAAGTGGGTGAAGCCTGCGAAGCTGTGGAAGACATAAAAACTATTGCTAAAAAGAAAAAGAAAAATAAGAAGGATAACCCAGATACTATCGAAACTATCGAAATACTCGACGAGCCCGTCCCGAAAAAGAAAAAGTCTAAGAACACCGAGCTGAATGACTCCGAAATAATTTTAATTGATGACAACTCAAACTCCAGGGACGAAGAGGGCACAAACGAGTCAGAGGTTGTGGATCAAATAGTTAGGAACAAGAAAAAGAAATCAAAGAAATGTGAAGAAAATCAATTAGAGGTCGAAGAGGCCGAAAACCCTCCAAAAAATAAGAAAAGGTCAAAGCAGGAGCCTGTAGAAACCATACAAACGGATTCACATGCTCTCGATTCTACCGAGAAATCCTCGAAGAAAAAGAAAAAGGCCAAGACTTCCGATGAAGATGCCACACCTGAACCAGAACCAGAGCCTACCTCCGTTGCCCTTGAAGAACCTTCATTGAAAAAGATTAAAGACAAAGGAAGGAAGCACAGAGATGGAGATGTAAGTTTCGGCGATAAAAGTGATCAGTCAGCCGATGAAGATCAGCCTGAAGACTTCTTATCACTGGAAGCGATGAAACAAAAGCTAAAATTATTCAATACCTATACAATCTCTCAATTTTGTGCAGAAAAATTCCAAATGGTCGAGATGAGTCGGTTTCACAACTCGACGCTGAGTGAAATTGTGGGCTACGGGACCAGCGAACACGTCGAGCTGGCAGTGGTTGAGAATCGAGATGACGAGCAGCGAATCATAGACCTCTGGCACAATAGAAAAACCAACAAATACAAGAGAACGGCCAATACCAAGAACATACGATATCCGACAACAGTGCAGCGTACAACTATTCGGGCGGTGAAAAAGAGAGTAGCGTTTGTGGGAATTTAGTTTAGGCAAACAAAAAATATAATTCAACGTGTCTCTTATTATCATCGTTTTGTACATAAACAACTTAGGTAGGTAGTTTGTAAGCTTCATGGTTGTACATTTAAGTATGCAACAAGATAATTAAACTGAACTTCACACTTCAAGCTGTGCCGTATTCATCTTCAGTCTTATTCACAGAACCATGCGGCCCGACTGGTGAATAATATTGATATTCATTCTCCACGTCCACGCATGTATGAATGAATGTAATGTACTCTGTCCTTGTTAACGGTTAATATCAATGGGAAACTTACAGGCTAGGCAATGAAATAACTTAAACACTACTAGTCTGGCGTCATATTGCGATTCGCCAGACGGCGTGAGCGTCTTAAAGGCCTCTTATCCGGATCGGAGCTGTGGGCTCGCTTCATCGATCGATTGGCATTGCTGCGGCTGAAATTGTTGAGATGCACATGGGTGTCCCACTGGAAAGAAGGATCATATAAATTACGATTACAAATTATTTAAAGAGAAGACTTAAAGAGACAGCTTACCGAACCAGATACAATTTCTGCGCGCTCTGGATGCCAGTCCAAGTCTCTTATCACATTCCTATGTCCCTCAATAGCCTCCTTTATCTTACCAGTTAGCACATCATAAACTGCAAAATAGTTCAAAAATATAAATAATGAAGTGAAAACCTTGCATAAGATTTCCAAGCTCACTTATAATACGTCCCGTGGCACAGCCCGTGTAAATGTAGCGCTGGCCTGTTTGCTCCATCGGCGAGAACTTCGCCCTTAACAATGTTTTGGTTACTCGATGACCGCGATAGGTCATGATGCTTGTGTCTCCGTCCAGCGGCTTGTGAGGATTGTAAACTGCAAGGCAATGTTTATCGGATGAATAAAATCTTCAGATTGTTTAGAGTTAACAGCTTACATTCGCGCGGCACTCGATTCCAGCGGTAGTCCCACATGGTGAGGTCCAGCTGCTGCTGCCTGGCGCGGCTGCGGTTGCGCAAGTTGCTGGGCTTCCTCATGTCCCAGATCTTGATGCTTTGGTCTTTGGAATTGGACAGCACATGGTAGCCGTCGTTGCGTGAATCAATATACGTCACGCCGTCGTAGTGGCCTATGAAGGAGGCCACCGATTTGGAGAATTCGCGCGAGCGAAATGTGGTGCGCAGGTCAAACACCTTGAGTAAGCCGTCATCGCAGCCGGCAATTATCACATTTGGGTCCTTGTCGTGCAGAAAGCACACCGAATTTACATCGGTGCCGGGCATGCGGTGGGTGCGCAGGATCTGGGTAGACCGCGTGCGAATGTCGGTCACAATGACCATGGCGTTGTTGCTGGCCCCGACGATCTTGTCTCCGGTGGGCGAGTAGCGCAGCGAGAATATGGCCAGGCGATGGTTGGGCAGGCCTTGCGCGTCGATCCACTGGCAGTCATCATCGGTGCCATTCACGGGCATCACGAAGACTGAAAAGGAAGCAAAGGTAAATACAGAAACTGGGGATTAGCGTCGACCACCTACATGAACGGGACCATGTGCTGTAGGCAAAGTGCTGGCCATTCGGGCTGAAATCTGCGTCGACGATGCTCCATTCCACGTCGCGGGCCCTGATGCGGTTGAGCAGATGGTATGTGCCCTTGGCCCCGTCGTAGATGCGCACAATGCCATCTGGAACGGATAAGACACTTTTTTATTGTCATGACCATCTGAGCTGCAACCGAATTATAGCCAAATGCTGACCTTGGCAGGCGGTCAGCAGCTTGCTGCCACTGCGATTAAACTTGGTCACGAACACTTTGGAGTCCAGCGACATCAGTCGCGTCGACTTTTTATTTGGTATATACAGATTGGAAATGTAGCGCTGCTGGTTCTTCGAGAAGGAGGCGCTGTGGGGCGAGGCCAGACCATTTTCTCGCTGCTGAAGGGCACGCACCAGATTCCAACGATTGTCCGGATGGTGGCTCCCCAGGCCGCTGGAGGCCCTTATCTCCTTGTAAATGTCGGTAGCCTGCAATCGAAATGATTACCAAAGTTGCTTGCCGTCAGTCGCAGGGGCGGGGTATTTCATCAATACCTGAAATTTCACCAAATCTGGCTTACTCCGTATTATGGGCATTTCATTTGAATGATAGTAGGGCGAACGCAGCTCCATGTCCATGGCGTTTACCGTAAAATTGATCACGTTGAAGCCCAGCTCGTTGTCGGAATCATCAAAAGTGTCACCGTCATCACTGGTCAACTGAATACCCAATTGGTTTCCCATAATCTTTAGTTAATTTAGAAAAGTAATTTTAATTTCGTCTTTTGTTATTAAAGTTGAGTTCAGTGAGACCGCAGCCCGGCCAAATACCAAACTAGTCAAAGACATTTGTGGTCACACCAAAGCTCAAAAGTCCACGAGAATCGATAAATAGGATGGCGTTTTTGATCAAACCCAAGTTTCGCACCATTTCGAAGTAATCTCAGCAAAGACTGGTACTCGTTCGAAATTCGGGCGATCGCGAAAGCGCGACTTTTTCCGGGAATTGCGCAAATTTTCGAATTTTTGGGGTTTTCAGCGGAAAAGACTGCGGTCACACACAAGCCAACTGGCGATTAAATATCAATGATAAAATTTATATATAAAAACTTAAAAAAATATACAACAATTTTAGAATTTAAAGAAAATTAAAGTTGATTTTTTAAAAAGTATTTCCTTGCCGATTTTCCCGAAATAAAAAGGAATACATACATACGTAGTAAAAATCAGATTTTTTTTATAGCTTTTTTCCATTGGAATTAGGCTTTTTTAAGCTGACATCACTGGTACGACGGGCTTATTTACCTTTCAGGTGCTCGGCTCAGGTAACTATAGCTCAGTCTCTCAAAAGCGATCGACGGAACTGAATGGTTCAGCGGCGGTCGGTTACTGAACGCGCTCCAGTGTGTGTCTCTGTTTTTGCGCCTGCGTCTGTGTCTGTGTTTGGTAATGAAATTTCGTTACATTCCTAATGCCCGAAACCTGCTGCTGGCCAAGCCAAGACTGATGGAGCCCCTCAAAAATGCCGAAAATGTGATAAAACAAAGCGCAGAATCGGAATTTCAAAGACGGACCTTGCGAACCGAGCCAAGCTCTGCTCTCCCCTTTTGTGTGTGTATATGTGCTTGGATCTCGTTGGGTCTCGGATCTCTCGCTTCGAGCGTGTGTGTTTCCCTGGCTGCGTGTGTGTGATTGAGAGTGGGTGAGTGGTTGTGCGAGCGAGCTAGTGTGTGTGTATGAAATTTATCATAAATACTTTTGCACAAAGCGCGCCCCTCTGCAGAAGAAAGTTGTTTAGCATAGTTTATGCGTAAAAGTAATTGAGTAGAGGTAGAGGCGATAGGAGACCCGCTGCAAGAGGAAAGGGAGAGGGGGAGAGTGAAGCAGAGCGAGGGAGATGGAGAGAGGAAGCCAGAAGTGTGTCAAAAAGGGCCTAGAACGAACTGCAACAACAACAACAACACAATGCTCCAACGAGAGCTGCTCCCAAACGTCGCGTGTGTATAATCAAGGCGAAAATACTCGTAACAAAAACAATAACGAAGCTAGAGGAGATAATTTAGGAAAAACTGGAACGAACGCCGCGCGGCAGACACGAAAAAGTGAAAGATTGCAAGCTGACGTTTGAAGCTGCGACTGCGTCACGGCACATACACACATACAATCAACGTCAGCGACTCACATACACTCTCTGCCAGGGCGGCTAGAAGCCACCACCACCTGCCATGGGCGCTGGTTGCACCACCCTTTCCGCCCTCTGCCTCTCTCCCCACACCCGTGGGTTTTTGTGTTTGTTTTAGCCAATTATTTTGGACGGCTCATAAATAATTTTCGGTGTTTGTGCTTCTAATTTATCGTCAGCGAAATGGGCGATTTCTAAAAGCACTTCGTTGTTCCCTTCAATTAGCGAAGGTACTTGGCTGATCTTGAATTTGTACTTGGCTGATCTTGAATTTGCGCAAGCTATTTTCACGCTTCGAGTACAGTGAAGACACTCTAAAGCGGACTTAGTTCTTCTGGTTGGTTTTTCTACTTTTTCTTTAGTTTTTGTGTCTTTTTATTTTTGTTTGGTTAATATTCCAGTTTTACTTCTACAAGAAACATAATATAAGGGTGTCATTAAATTTCTAATAAAACTTAACAAATTAATTGGTTTTTTGTAAAAAACAAGTTTTTTATGTAAGTCTGATACCAAATTGAAATAACTCTAATAAATTAACATAATTTACATCCGTTTTTTGCTTGTATAAAACTTTATAGAAATTTATTTTTCATTTTAAATAAATTAAATTTAAATGCTATAAAAACAAAGTAAATTTAATTTGTTTATGTGGACACTAAAAGTTAAATCAAATCATTCTTAATCGTCAAAATTTTATCATTATTTTAATGGTTACATGAGCCACTGTGTTTTCTTGTTCTTTGTAGATTTAAACATATTCGATTTCTTTCCATTTTATTTATTGGACTGCTAAAATTTTAGAAAAATTATGCATTTTGTATGCATTCAGTTATATATATTTTTAAGTTATAAATATCACTTAATTTTGATAAAAAGTTGCAGTGGAAACCTATCAATGTACCAGGCACATGACATCGACTATGATGTTTTCCCCCAGTGTCACATTTCGAATGTTGATAGCTTGTATTTTTCCCCATATCTCTGTCTGCACTCGTTCATAGTGACGCAATCATTTGCATTTTATTTTAATTCCTATGATTGTTTCACTGCCTGGCTGGCTGAATAACCAGTTGCTGTTTGTCGCGTTGTTTCTGCTTTGCTGTTGTGTTTCTCTGCATCTATCAAAACTTTGTATCTGGCTTTAATGTGATTAGCTGCGGCAATTAAGCCAATTCAAGTTCATTATGATGATGATGTGGTTGTTGCTGCAGCTAACTGTTATTATTGGTATTTATTTAATTGTCATTGTTAGCGTTTCGTAAGGCAGCAGCACCAATAGTAGCCGCGAAACGAAAGACTTAGGCAACAAACTCGTTCGGCCAAATTGAATCCAAAGCGGCGGCTCGCCCCATGCAAATGCTTCCGACCGACCGCTTATCAATTTATTTAAATGTCCCGATTGTGAACAATTGCCTGTGCAGAGCAACTTTCGTTTTTGCCTTTTGTATACCGTCATGTGTGTGATTGTGTGCTGCTGCTTCTACTTTTGTCATTTGTTATAATTTATTTTCGTGGCATTTCATCCGCATTCAGGTGGAAAAGAAACCAAAAGCCAGCACGGAACAGCGGAGATAATGCGATGCCATTGGCATGTGTGCAAAAAGCAAAAAAAAAAGTATTCTATGCAGGCTTCTCGGGTTGCTTCTACCTCTATCTGGCTTCTTAGTCACACCCAAGTGACCATGCTGGCTGCCACAGAGTGTGATGTAAGTCGCACGAGGCGTTTTGTCAAAGCCGCCCCCGGCTAATTTCCCCAGCTTTGCGGAGGGTCTTCCCAGCCGACATATCCATGTCCATTACAATTATCATTACACGCTAATTATGTCAAAAGCGAGGCATAATTGGACCATTCAATCACACCGATTGTGATCGCATCAAGAGATCAAACTGAGCCACTCTTTTTATTTTGTCTTTTTCGTCGCACTCGTGGGCGTTGCCATTCATGGAACGTGAACTGTTGATTGATATTCGGTTTGATGCGGGGGCCGAGAACAAAGCCGGGGGAGGGGATTATTGATCAGTTAGTCACCATCGGAGAGGTGTCGAGTGGTGGTCAGCCCTCGCCCGCCCGATTCACACATCACATCAATTTGTATTGCCTCACATTCGCTCTGCTCGATCAGGAGGAGACCTCAAAAGCGGAACAAAATTTAATTCACAGCCAATCAAAATAATTTGGTGTTACAAAATCGACGAGCGGCCTTCGCCGCATTTGCATTTTCCCATTTCCATTTCGAGGCATTTTCCATTAGTGCTGCAGTGCTGCAGCAGCTGAAGCGGGCAGCATGCAATCCGAAGATCAGCAACCTTCGCTGGGGAAACGGTGCCGCAACTGGCGCTAATCGTAAGGAGGCCTTGCCACCCCCCAGTCCAAGCCGTGGTCGACAGTCGGCGGTGTTAGCGTTCATTAAACTTGGAAAGAAAGCAAAACGATGACGATGACTCCGAGTGCGGCGGGTTTTGGCTTGCTTTGTCCGGGCAGGTGAGCCGCATTTGTTTTAATTTTGGTCAAAGCAACTGCCGCCGCAACAGCAGCCACAATGCATTCAATAAAAGTTACATGCACACACTCGCGCAGTCTGATTTTTTCCACTTCAATTTAATTGTTGAAACCAAACAAAAAGAAACATAAAAACCGAAAGGAAACCTGCCAGCAACAATCGCGTCAATTAATCAAATGGAAAATGCAACTTTTGCCGGTGCCAGGCGGCAGGCGGCAGTTGCAAGTTGCACGAGCGAGTTGCAACAAAAGCAACAGCGCAGCCCCGTCAAGTTCAATTGTGGCACGTTTCGAGGCAAACTCGAACTCTCCCAGCGAGGTCAATGGCAAGGCGAAACGGCTTCGATTCCCACCAGCCTGGCGACCCTTTTCCGCGCCAATTTCTTGTCCACCGTGTCCAGTTAATTAAAATTCATTAATAATCTGCTCAGAGCCAAAATAAATGAAAGTTTTGGCTCGGATCGACCACCACCGCCTGCGCAGTTGGCTTTGGACTTGTGTTAGGGCCTGATTTGGTCTTGGCCGAAAAATCTAATCGCAGCTCGAATAGGAAATGTCCATCCCACTCAGCCAGTAATAGTTTTGGTCATTTTCGTTGGACAGCTTCTGCCAGCAGTGTTTGGACGGATGACGAGGATGAGCGGATGAGCGGATGATGGCCGAAAGTGTCTGCGTCGCCCCCAGAACCAACAGCTTCACTCGGCAAACCCGACAAACCAGCCTGAAGCACTAGACGCCTTGCCGAATACCCGTAAATTCCGCGCCAAGTGAAATTAGAAGAGGAAAAGAAAAGTGACAAACTCAACAGGTACCCGAAACCAGTCGGAAGCTGCCACAAGACAAGAAACATATACACACAGCCAGAGCCACAGCGGCGGCATTATGTATCGGCCAAATTTCTACGAGTCGACTTGCCTGCGGTGCAGCGAGACCGTCTATCAGGTGGATCGTGTGGGGCCGCTCAAGGATTTCACATTCTTCCATTCCGGTTGCTTCAAATGCGTGCACTGCGGCACCAAGCTGACGCTCAAGACGTATTTCAATAATCAGCACAAGCAGGATGACAAAGAGGTAAGTGCCACCGCACGAGAGTTGGCTCCAGTGAGAGTCTACCTCACAAAGAGACGGGGAGGGAGACGGAGACGGACTGAGACGAAAGACTTAGGCGACAAACGCGCCAGGCTAAATATTTGCACAGCTGCCATATGCAAAATGGAATTCGAACGACTCTACGACACTTTTTTTTTTGTGTGCCTATGCATAATAATAAATAACTTCGTTATTGCACTGTGCCGAGGCGCAAATGTGTGTCAGTGCGGTCTGTCATTCATATGCAATATAGATAGACGTACAGTAATGTATGGACAGTGCGTTTCACAGCTAAAATGGCTGTGGTGAACAAATAGGTCTTGAGTATCGTTTTTATATAGTTAAAGTCTAGCTAAAATTTATAGGTAGTTGGGAAAAACAGGTCTTACAGATGCATAAATATTGTAAATAATTATGTCCTCTAGTCAAAGCAACAAAGTTATTGAGTTAAGACAGTTTTTTCGACCCAATAAAATATAAATAAATATAATCAGCACCCAGAGTCCATCTGTTTTCCTCTTGTGGTGTTAAGTTTATTGATCTAGAAAACTGTGTACTCTATAGCCACATAGCCACATGTATATAAACCTTTAATTTATTATATGAAACGGGATATTTTTGAGCACTTAACTTGTATATCTTTATCTACCTAAAAATTTTAAGTTTAGAAGATAGGTGCCATAATAATTAGATATAGAAATATTCACAAATACTCTTTATTGCAGAAACTATTCTGTTAAGCATTTAAAAGTTAAATAAGCTTTATAAGAGATTTTTATTTAATTTTAAAGTAAATATATTTTGCGCAGATAATAAATCAATATTTTTGTTTACTACGTATATTTTTAAATCGAATACCGACCAACATTTAAATAAGAAAACTATTGAAAGTAATTACGCTTTAATAATATATACCTCAAGTTATTTGCACTCACTGTACCCAGGTCCATGTTTGTGGTTGCATGTCTATTACCACCTGCTGTGTGTAGGTGAAGCGGTTAAAGTTGCATTTGCAAGCGACTGACTTTTGGGGTCTGCTCACGCACTCAAAGCGAAACCCAATAAGGCTAATGGGGTATATTGATTTGGTCGTTGGCTCTAAACGTATAGTGATTCAGCTGAAAATTCCTTTATGCTTAAGGAAAACCTTAATTGTAGATGACTATCTAAGACCATTAGGAAAACTCAAAGAAAATCAAAGTAAGAGGCGGGTTAGGTTCATTGGCCTAAATGGGAAGAGTACTTAACGTAAGCCAAACTACAAAATTAATTTCAATTACGAAGCAATAGGAAATGTTTACAATTTTTAAGTATATTAAAAATCTTGTATTGCTCTTACATTCCAGGTATATTGCAGTTCACATGTACCAAAGAGCGGACCCGGCCATCTCGACCAGACCTCCGTGGGCATTCGTCAGGCCCTGAATGCGCCGCGCACCAACAAATTCGTGAACGAGCAAATCCGGGGCACGCGGAGCGAGATCGATGGTTAGTCAGCATAGATTCCTTAAGTAACTGGGACTTAACAGCATATCTTTTCGTGATTTCCTTAGGTGGACCCTTGGGTGGTTCGCGTCAGTCCACACCCAATGGCTACGGCGGCCGGGACGTGAGCTCGCCATCGCAGAACGACTCCGACTACAAATACGGGCGCTTTGATGCCAGTGCTCTTCACATTGCCCACGCCCTCAAACAAACGGAGATCCAGAAGGCCTACAATAAGGCACGCGAGAAGCCCATCGATTTCTACCTGGTAAGCTCTGCTCGATTACAAATCAGAATGTCCATATATGTATATACCTGTAATAGCCGTAAGAAGAGGCAAGCCATCCGCTAAGATGCGGAGCCAAGTGGCCGCAAATTAAGAGAATATTTAGTGCAGAACATCTAATGAAATTTTAAGTGGCTAGCGGGGCCAGCTGGTCAAGTGTGTATCTCCCATTCTCTCCAAGCTTCACCGATTGTGCAATGTTCCTGGGCATCCAGCAGTCGAGAGCTTAATTAATGCACTGCCGGCTCAGAGTTGTGATTATGTAGGCTAGTATGCCTTTAACTCCCAATCTGTGTGTTTTCGGTGTTGTTACTCAAGTGTTTTGACCGATTCCCGAGCCATCCGTAAACAAAATAAAGCCAAAACGGGTTAGAACAACAGCCAAGATTGTTTAAACAGGAAATTAAGAATATTTTAAGCTTTACTTTTAATATATTCTTGAAGATTTCTTGTTGAGTGAAGGTCACTTGCTTGAAAGAAAAACAGCATGTGTATTTATTAATTCGATTATATTTATTTTAATTTAAAGTTTGCAAATATCAAAACTTTGATTAAAATTATACTCCAAACAGTTAAATTCGATACCCAACTGATCTAGTTAGTTGAAATCCGGCAGGCTGATGGGATGATCTCTCGGACAGATTATAATTTATTAGTCGCACTCGAGTGGGGCACAAGTTGCTTGCGTTTATCGCTGCTCGCATCTTTATCCATGACTTGGCACTTGCCACAACTGGAATGGTAATCCCCGCCTGATGCTCGGGTGAAAGCATTATAATCGCATTTTACGTAAAAACGAAATTCAAATCGCACACGTTTTGCCTTTCTTTGACTCACACTCTGGCTGCCTGCTGCCTGGTGCCTGCCATTGCGAATGCCGAAAACCGATTTTTCTTTCACTTTCGAGAATGCCACACGCGACTGACCACCATCAGCCACCGCCACCACCAGCATCAGCATCAGCACCACAAAATTCAAGATCCCAGCAGCACCACCACGGGCAGAGACAGCAGTAAATATTTTTATTGCAACGCTCAATTTAACAAATTTCGAACAGGTGTCTGATGGCACACACATGAACCGCACTAACAGACGCCGCCAGACAGCGAACAAGAAAAATATGTGAAAAACTGCATGCATGCGATCATTAAAAATTGTACATGTTTTACAACTGCCACGCACAAGTACTCACACCTACTCACACCCCCATATCCTCACCCTCACGCTGGGCTGGGTGAACTATTTTGGCAGCTTAGATTTCCATACACAGCAGAGGCCAAGATAATAGAACGTATAACATGTTTGAATATAAAAACTGAACTCAAAATTATATTACGGTTTTTATGCCCTATCCCTATACCATAAGGCACAACTTATAGCTATATAAAAAGAAATTACCAAAATTAACTGATACATCAGATTTAAGACAAAATCTGGCCCTACGGCTCCTGTAATTGATTTTAACGAAAATAAATAAAAAAGTTCTGTTGGCTTTTAGTCGAAAAAGACTGAACAGCGGGTTCGGGTTCTAGTTTAATACATTTCTTTTTTTAGATTTCATTTAAAAGTATCTTCTTTGCTATTTTTCTGCTCGCCATTGTACGACCACAAGTGCAGCGGCACAGACGCGGCCAAGACAATGCCACCGGCACAGTTACACTCGGCGTCACTTGTTTTTCCGGCTGCGCTGCTGCCGTTTGCTAAATCTAAATTATGCGCGGCACAGTGAAAGTAACGGCGAACGAGGCAGCAACCGCTTTTTCTGTGATTACCGGAGAGTGGAGCGCCCCATTCTGCTTAGCTTGAGTAGCTTGGACTGTCGCTCTCCCTGCACAGAAATAAAAATATATATTATATCATCAAAGATTTAAGGGTTTTTAAGATTTTCGGGAGAAATATAGGTGAGGGAAAAATATCTAGTAAATAATAATATCTCATAAAGGATAATGTATAGTTTGGATAATATCTTGTAAAACATGTTACGTAGTTGGATTTTTTTTATAAAGAGAGTTTAAGGTACTCTTATTTTATAAAACTCACCAAAGATCACATATTTTTTAGGATATATCTTTAGGTTTTTTCTCCTTACTTAGCTGCAACGAGTGACGTTGTTTCTAATGTTGTAAGGCATTCTCATCAGGTAATTTTGTAAAATTCTAAAATCTATTAATATTAACTGTAAAAGTTTTTCAATACTTGTTTTTTCTAAAAATAAATTTTCATACTAAAATTTAAAATTTTAAGAAGAAGTTTTGTCAACTTTCCAGAATCTTATACAATTTAAAAAAAAATTAAAAAGAAATTGTTTCTTCCGGACTAGAAAGATTCGTCTGTTGATGTTGATCACGAATATATATGATTTTTTTCAATGTAGTTATAATAATGATAAATTTGTAAAACCTTTATTTGTAAATATTTTCTTTCTGTGCACTCTCTTTTTCTATCTTTTTGGCCCACTCTTTCCGCCTCTCTTCGGCCGCCCTTATGCAATACACGCGTTTTTAAACGCCATGTAATCGCCGTGTAATTTGGCGCGGCAATTCCATATAAAAAACTCTCACGCAGGCGCAGCCCGTAGCCGCAAACGTAAACGTAAACGCAAAGGCAGACACTTCCTCATAGCTGGAAAGCTCTTTTTGCCAATTTACGATTTATGCCACTGTTTTGGTTTCTGTTTTGGTTACTTTGGCATTTATTTGTATTTTTGGTCTGCGCCCGCTTGCGCAATAATTAATTTCAACATTTTTGGACTTTCGTTTTCGTTTGGCTCTGATTTGATTTCTTGTGTACGACGAGCATTTTCCCCCACAGCGCTGCTCTTTTCGCCGCTGTGTCACCGTGGGCGTCGCATAACTGTCGGAGTTTCTGGCCCGGCATTATGGTCATATTTAAAAGCCGCTCAAAAGCCGCTCACGCAATGCCCCCGTCGTCATCGCTTTTGACCATTGTCACTGGGCCTTTGAACTGTTTAGTTTCAGGTGTTTCTATATTTTCTGTTTTTGTTGTTGCTTCTGCCGCTGATCATTACTGTTTCTGCCTTTGTTTCATATTTATTGTTTGAACTTGACATTGAAATTCGGTTTTAATTACGCATTGTTGTTCCCACTGTGAGCTGCTGCTGCTGCTGCATGGCGCTAAATGCTTTCCGAGTGTGATACATATTCCCATGCGGAAGTCATAATTTTGCCATTTTTTGCCATGTGGTCAAAAACGAAAGGAAATTAAGTGCAGCTTGCAGATAGGTGATTAAATGTGCCAGCATTTAGAATGGCCTAAAGTGACTCAGTAATTACTGGCCATCTGTGCTTGAAAACTTCTATTATGTACATGCTTCTGGGGTCAAAGTAGTATTTACTAAAATCCCATTAAAAACAACTATAATACTGTGATTTATCAGTTAATAGCTATTTTAAATTAAAATTATTATATAAAAATAATTTAAAATATTATAATATTTTTTCCATTAAAAAATATGTATTTTTGTGGGGGAGTAACTCTTTAAATAACCAATAACTAAGCTAAAAAATATATATATTTTTTGATTAAAAAGTTATTATATGTACGTTTTTTTATATTCTTAAGATTAAACACTATAAACATTAAAAATTTTCTTGAATTTTTGACAATTTATAACATTTTGAGAAAAAGAGTAATACTTGAAAAAAAAATTATTTTTTCTATAAAACATCATAGCTAGATTGACTCGACTGTTGATGCTCATCAAAAAAATAAGTTAAAATAACCGCAAAGGTTTTAAAAAATGAATTTATAAAATTATTGCTATAAAAATAATGAAAACAAATCACGCAAAGTCTTTTATTAATTTATCAATTGTATTATTAAACGTAAGCCTTCTTAGTTTTTATTTAAACTTACGTATACATATGTTATTAATCTTGTTTTATTAATTTATTAAGCAAAATTTGATCTAATTTCTATCGTTTAAAATCAAAATATTAAATTAAAACTAACATATTATAAGATAAATTTAAAATATACAATTTATTTTTTTATGGAAAACAAGCAAACCTGTAACTTAATGCTTGGCTAAGCTACAGGTTCGCTGGACCACCGGTTATTATCGATGTTGAGAGCCACAATTATCAGTAGAGGCACGCAATGCGTGGTGCAGAAAATCTGTGTGGGAGGGAAAAGGGTGAGAGGGGAGGAGACTCTAAAGAAGATGCAACTGCAGTCGGAGGTGGGGCCTAATGTCAGACATTGAGCCGGGCTGGGGGCAGCTCAAGCGTGGCATTATAATTAGCCAAGTTAACAAGCCAAGCATTGCAAAAACAACAAACAAAACGCTCGCAATGCAATCAACGAAAATGCAGCTTTCTCCAAAGAAACAAAAACACACCAACTAACTCTTTCGCTTTGCTCCCATCTTCTAGGCTCGCGAGGAGCAAGCTCACCTCGAGATGAAGCACCGCAAGGAGGAAGACGATCTGTACCGGAAGTTTGCCCGCAAGCGAGAAGAGGAGGACCGCAAGATCCAGAACGAGTTCCAGGACGAGTGGGAGCGCGAGCTGCAGCGGCTCACCCACAAGTTCGAGAAGGAGCTGGCCACCTCGCGTCGCAGCCGGGACGAGGCCAATATCCTCACACTGCGCCACGAGCAGCAGAAGGAGGACCTCGAGAAGAACATGACGCTGCGGCGCAGCAAGAAGAAGGAGAGCATCACCCGCAAGATGCTGGAGCACGAGCGGTACGAGACCGCTGCCCTGGTGGATCGCCAGTCCAGCGAGATGCTGGAGCTGATCAGCGCCCGGCGATCGGAGTACATGCAGAGCGAGAGCATCTTTCTGGACGACGAGTTCAGTGAGGGTGCCGTGCCCATCGAATATCCGCTGAATGCCCCGGTTCCAGCTCCGCCGGCGGTCAGCAAATTCCAGATCTACACCGATCCCATTGAGTTCGAGGACGTGGACCGCATTGCCATCTCGGTGGCCCAGGAGGATCAGAAGACGTTCACAGACCTGGTGCGCCAGCTGGTTGGCCGCTGCACCACGGACATCGAGAAGGCTCGCACCATCTTCCGCTGGATCACAGTCAAGAACCTGAATGCCATGCATTTCGACGACGACTTGCGAGGTGACACACCTATGGGCCTGCTGCGAGGCATCAAGTATGGAACGGAGAGTTACCATGTGCTGTTCAAGCGCCTCTGCAGCTATGCCGGCCTGCACTGCGTCGTCATTAAGGGTTATTCCAAGAGTGCCGGCTATCAGCCGGGTGTGAAGTTCCAGGACTCGCGCTTCCGCAACTCCTGGAATGCGGTCTATGTGGCCGGAGCCTGGCGCTTTGTCCAGTGCAACTGGGGAGCCCGCCACCTGGTCAATGCCAAGGAGGCACCCAAGCAGGGACGCGGCAAGAACGACAGTCTACGGTAGGAGAAATATTATAATTTCCAGAGAGTCGATTGTTTAATCTTTGTGTAATTATAGCTACGAGTACGATGACCATTATTTCCTCACGGATCCGCGCGAATTCATTTACGAGTTCTATCCGCTGCAGGAGGAATGGCAACTGCTAAAGCGTCCAATTACCTTGCGCGAGTTTGAGAACCTGCCCTTTGTCCGCTCCCTCTTCTTCCGATATGGTCTGCACTTTGCGGACGAAGGATACGGAGCTGTGGTCTTCACCGATGACACTGGAGCGGCCACCGTGCGCATTGCCATGCCCACGGACATGCAGAGCTGCCTGATCTTCCACTACAATCTCAAGTTCTACGACAGCGATGAGGAGCTCTCCTACGACGGTGTCTCCCTGAAGAGATTCGTGATGCAGTCGGTCATTGGCAATATTGTGGCGTTCCGGGTTCATGCGCCCTGCTCCGGCGCTTTTCTGCTGGATATCTTTGCCAATGCGGTCACGCCGCAGGAGTACCTTACCGGAGAGCCCATGAAGTTCAAGTCGGTGTGCAAATTTAAGGTGAGTTATATGAGCGAGGAGTAGATAGAACTTTCATAGAATATTTTTAAGTGCCTTTGCTGCAGTTGTATTCCTTAAAGTAAAACCAATTTGTGGTAACCTCTTAGGATACTTAGATACATATTGATGTCCAACTTGTTATACCTTTTATTACTTTCAGATTTGCTGCGAGGAGCTGCAGACAGTTATGGTTCCTCTGCCGGATTGCGCCAGCGGAGAGTGGGGACCCACGAAGGCCACCCGTCTGTTCGGGCTCATACCCATCACGCATCAGGTGGGTTTGGAGTTTGGTGATTGGTTATTTTGTCGGGTTATTTGATACGAGCACTCTGCTCATTTCGCAGGATCCGCTTATCTTTGCCGGACGCAGCCTGGACCTGCAATTCCGCATGTCCCGTCCGCTGACAGATTTTATGGCCACGCTGCACAAGAATGGCATCGAGGAGAAGAAGCTGGCCAAGTATGTGACTCACAGCACGCTGGACGACATTGTCACGTTTATCATTAAGTGAGTGTGCACAGGGAAATGGAAAATTTAATGGTCGCTCTTATTGCAATCAACTACTCTTCTCTTCCCAGCTTCCCCGAGGAAGGCCAATATGGTCTGGACATATACACGCGTGAATTGGGTGCCCCCCAGCATCACCATCAGCATCATCACAATAACAACAACTCCTCATCCTCCTCCGGCGAGAAACATTTGTTGACGCACTGTTGTAAATATTTAATCAACTCGTCGAAGCGGAATTAAGTCGGCTGCTGAGCGGACGCTGGAATGGATACGGGAAAAGGGTGGACAGATGAATGGGTAGATGGAGGCATTCTAAGCAAACACACAAACAAAATGCAATATTAATTATAGCCTACACTTAAGCGGAAATTTAACAACATCACAAAAAATGCATTAGGCAGGTGCTAAAAGTACAACCCTGGACAAAAATCTGGCGAATCTTTGCTCAACCACAATCGGAACTTGTAAATACTCTAGACTCTAATCATTAGACCTTAAAGATGCCTAGTAATACCAACCCTGAAACCAGCTCTTAATTAACTTGTACACATCTACTGAATAATGCTTAATAATTTATTATATAAAACGCAACGTTGCCCCTTATGCCTGCGACGACCTTGAATTAAAATGTTTAATGTTTTTTTTTGTTTAAGCGTTCATAAAATAATGTGAATAAACCCTTATTATACAATACAAATGGTTTGTTGTTGTTGTGTATATTTTATTTGTTTATTCTTCTTATCATACAAAGTTCTTTTTTAAGGTTGACTTTCCTCCCCCCAAAAAACGCAAACTGGTGCGGGGGGAGGCTGAGGGACAAGGGGGCATATGGGGAGATGTTCCAGTTTCTTATAATTCCATTTTTTTGTTTGCTTTGTTTTGGGCATTATTTTCACTTAAAGTTAAGAGAAGAAATACATAAATTTCTTTCGTATTTGGAGGATGCTCTCTCGCGCCAGCTCTTCTTTTTTAGTAAATTTAATTTTAAACGTGAAACGCATCAGCAGCACATTCCGATGGTTATTGTTGTTGTGGGTGTTGCTGCTCCAAGTTGCGTTGCCCACTTAAATGTTTCGCCTGCCATTCTCGTGCACGCTGCAGGGAGAGAGAGAGAGGAGTGGGAGAAGGGATGGCAACAAGCCAAAGGAAAATATAATTAATGAACTTTTTAATGAACAACAGAGATTCTGATGAATGAATGTGGGTGTTGGGAGGATGGGAGGATGGGAAGCTAGGTATGGGAGCGAGGTGACACATTTAGTTTAGATAATTTCCAATGCCGAGAGTTCAGTTTAATCGATAGAATGAAGAGCACAGGTGCACGCCGTAAGAAGACAAGGGATTTATTGTTATTACCAAAGACCAAACAACAAAATCACTAGTCTTCCATACGGAATGCACTCCCAAAAGGAGAGCCAATCGGTTAGTCTGGATGGAGTTACGATGGAAGCACTTGACACCTGACACTTGTTCACCGCTTTGCAAATTAATCGCGCTTGATGGTTAATCGGGTGTGTTGGGTTACGACGAGTGTTATGTTTGTGGTCGGTTGGGGGTTAGTCAAATGAGAAGGAGTGCATACTTCTTAGTCTGATTGCGACACCAACCTCTGTTGCAGCAGATACTGGGCCATTTGTATTTGCTTGGGCGTGCCCGAAATGGTGATGATGCGATCGTTCGAGTTGGGCAGGGGCTCGTCGATGGTTATGTACGCACTGGACTCGTTCCGAATGCGACGAATGCGGCCGCCTCCCTTGCCAATGATGGCACCAGCCAACTGTAAGGAAAAATAATATTAGTTTCATTCTTAAAGAGTTCAATACTTGAACTTACCTCCTTTGGAATGGTGACCTGTGTGCTGTTGTTGGGGTCATGGCCCTGCGGTATGTTTGTGGAAGCATTCGGGCTACCATTCGGACCGCCATTGGCTCCACCGCCGGCATTAAAGCCGCCAGCGCCATTAGCACCACCCAAGGCGCCTACACCGCCGTTGTTAGCACTTCCTCCACCACCCAGGCCATTGCCCAAGCCGCCTGCTCCGCCGGGATTCTGGCCAAAGCTGCTCAAGCTAGGCAGCCCACTGGTGCCGCCCTGGCTTTGGGTAAAGCTACCCAGGCTTGGCAGGCCCGTGGCTCCTTGGGTCTGGCCAAAGTTGCCAGAGTTGCCGCCAAAGTCTGTGGGTCCAGCACCTCCGAAACCATTGTTGCCAAAGCTGCCGCCACCAAAGGGTCCGCCGCCAGCTCCACCACCAAAACTGTTGCCCGCAAATCCTCCAGCACCGCCACCCGTGTTGCCGAAACCGTCAACATCACCGCCGCCGCCATTGGCCCAGGGATTGATGAACGGATTGTCCCGCTGTCCCATGCCAGCACCAGCAGCAGCTCCGCCAGCGGCGCCACCACCAAACCGATCAGCGCCACCCCGGCCACCGGCATTGCCACGTGCACCGCCAGCACCGAAGCCACCGCCGCCGCCGCCATTGCCACCGCCGGCTGCTCCACCGGCTGCACCGCCAGCACCACCGCCATTACGATTGTTGCCACGCTGACTGGGCCGGGTGCTTCCACTGCCAGTGCCATAGCCGCCATATTCATCCGCGTAGACGCGGTCAAAGTTCATGGGGTCATAGTTGTGTATGGCGCCCTTGATGGGCGTGTCCCGGGTGAGGGTGATCACCTCGCGCACCGCATCGATGACCTGGCTCTGCTTGCCCACGGTCTGCACCACACGATCCGTGCTCTGGGGCGCCACATTTGAGAAGACCTTGAGGAAGCGACATCCAATGCGCTGTTAAAAAAGAAATAAAATATTAATAAGTAAGGATTTAAGATGTAATAATTATTAAGCAAAGTAGAAATAGTTTTAATAGTTTCCTATCTTCTTTAAATGATTTTTCAGATACCTCTCCTAGTGGCTTCCATATTCCCAATAATTTTGTAGCAAATAATCTAGGATACACCCCGTTGCTTTTACAGGCTCATTGGCCATTTTGAAAACCAGTTTTCTAGTCCTTAGGCCAAATGTGCCTGCAGTTTCCACAGAATTCACGACAAAGGACACACACAGCGAGCGAGCGAGCAAGCGGGGCAAATGCTGGTCAAGGTTTACTGAAAGCCGAGTCGTCTCTAAATCAATTTGGCCGTGACACTGCCCCTGGGTCCTGACCTGAAACCCGCTCTATACATACTATACGTATGTGTGTGTAGTGCGCATCATGCATCCTGCCAGCGGGCAATGGCTCCTAATCAGCATGAAACAGCAGCAGCAGCAGCAGCAGATGTTGTACAGTAGTTTCTACCTGCGCTGCTGGGGCAGCTGTCTGTCTGCGATGCATGTAAAGTGGCAGGAAGTGCTTGCCCCTCTCGTATCCTCTTCAATGATCCCTCCCTCCTGCCTGTCTTCCTCCTTGCTCCCTCCTCCGGTTTTTCCCCCGTCTGCGGCGGAAGTGTAAATGAGAAATTCGATAGCCACTTACGACGAGGGGAAGAATAAGGGGCTCGCTCTGATTTCCGAGTGTGTGCGTTTGGAGGAGCCCCCGTTGCCTCTGCTATATGCCCCCACCTCGTTTCCCTTGGGCTTTCCTGTTCTGTTCTGTCCTGTCCCTAGTGGTACCCTGTCCGCGTTTCCCATTTTTATTTTGTGACCGCCGTCGCCGATTGCATCATTCCTAAGCCCGTTGCGTGCTCTCTGTGTGTGTGTGTGTGTGTGTGAGTGTGGCAATGACCAAAGGCTGCGTCATGTCATGTCGGTTGCCTGCCTCTGCCTCTGCCTCCTCACCCCTGCCAATCCCAGGCGACAACTCGTTGCGTGTGCTCCAGACAACAATGGCGACATCAAAACGCTCAAGTGTGTCCCCTTCCGTTGCCCCACAAAATGGAGGGAAAGCGTTGAGTCACACACAAGCACACAGCACACAGAGAGGCGGCAGGACCAAGTTCCATGTCAGTGGACGGACGGTCGGTGAATCAAAAATTATTAAATTTAAACATGACAACACGGACTGTATCTGCCATTTTTGGCTGTGTTTGTGTGCGTGGCTTCCATAATGTGGATGTATGTAGCATACTTTTTGGCCGCCTTTCGAACTGTGAGAATGTGAAAATTATGTAAAATAGCTAAAGCTAATGGCTCGCGGATCCGAAAGATTACATTAATTCTTGGTAATCATTTTTGGCGCCCAAGGGGTCAGGTCTAGTTGCCGCCAACAGGCGTTAGGTGGCACCACTGAGCCAAGCCGAGTCCCAACAAAATTTAATTGAATCCTTAATTTATTATTTCTAACGCGTTTAAAGTTATTGGGTTAGTTTGTTTTCACTTATTACTTAGAGAAATTGTTTAGTTATTAATCTCTTGACATGATTAGGTAACTTAATAAGCACTTTATACCTTTTAAAGACGAGAAACTGGCCATAAACCAGCTTCAACGCGCACATTTTCACTCCGATTTTAAATATTTTTCCTTTTTAATTTGTTGTTTGTTGCATACGACACTAAAAACGAGAGCAGGACTAGCAGAAATAGCTAAAGTCGAGGCAGCAGCAGGAACAGGAACAGGAGCTGGCGGACCGTGCCCGACCAGCGCCAATGTCGAACTAATTGGGTTCAACGATTGCCAGTTGCCATGTAAGGAGAAGAAGACGCAGGCAGAGAGAGAGAATACAAAAAAAAAAGGAAACACTCACACAGGCACAAAGCCAGAAAGGCAGAAAGGAATACACAGGCAGAGCACCGAAAGCAGAGGCAGCGGCAGCGACAGAGGCAGAGCATGTGCGCCGTTCTGCTGCTGCTTTCCTTTCGTCCTGCGGCTGCTGCTGCTGCTGCTGTTGTTGTTGCTGCTGTTGTTGTGTGTGTCATGGCAGGCCAAAAAGGATACGCAGGCAGGCAGGCTGCTGGGGCAGCTGCTGCTCGATTCAGCTCCCGCTGGCAGCAAAACGGAACCGGTGTATTTTTCAGCTTGCCTCGCTTAAAAATGAACGAAAACCAAAAAAGTTTCCTGCTTTTTTTTTGCCTCCTTAAAACGCATGCGCAGGGAAGAGCAAAGAAAAAAAATATAAAACGAAAGTAAATGTTATGAGCATAATCCCACAACACTACATAACTCTGTACATGCACGTGTATAGTGTGTGTATAGTGTGTGTGCGCCTGCTGGCAAGTGTTGAGAGGAAGGAAATGAGGACAGCCATTAAACAACAAATCGCCTACGATTGATATGCAAACATCCAGCAACAGCGAGAAGAAAAAATCGTATAAGCGCAGCATCCTTGTATATCCAGGGAAACCTCTTCCATTAAAGGATTGCAGCCAGCTTACTAATGCGCTTAAGATCAGGCTACCAGTGGAATGGAGGAGAATGCATTCCAACAGAGAGACTCTCGACTCTCTGCCTGCAAATGGCAATCAAAATTCACTTACGACAACTGCAATTAAAAAACTTTTACATTCTTATGCACACACACACACACACGGGCAGAGAACGAGAAGCAAACAACCGGGGGAAACCAACGTAATTGGAGAACTCTTCCAAGACACAGGGCTAAATTACTGGGCATTAATTACACGTGTCGTGAACTGAAATACAAGTTGTTTGGATTAAATATTTGCGGGGTTTTGTCTATTGAAGAAGTTTTGAGAACAAAACAATAGCTGACAAATCAATACATCAAAAATCTCTAAACTATTTCAAGTCTCAGACATCTAAAAGAGAACCCTGACTTGCCTCAAATATCAAATATTTCTTAGCTTAAAAATCTATTAAAATTATTTCTCAAGCTTGACCATAAAAAATTCGTGTATCCTAAAGTATTTTATTTAAACTACATTTAAAACTAATTCTTTAAACGCCAGGGAATACAATTTCCTTTTGGTGTCATGGCCCTGAGCTAGAGGGCAAAACTATTAGGAGAGCTCCTCGGGACTAGCTCCTTGGTTGAGCTAGCTGTCAAGGATGCCGCAAACAAGGCGGAAGGAAGCATCCAACTACTAATTTGATGCTGAGCGCACCAGTGAAAAATAAACCGGATATTGACGAGACTCTACCTCCTCTACTCCTCCGCCTCTTCCGCCCGCGAAAGTTTCCTCCCATAAACTTATTAATCAAATGATCAAAGGGAGCCCCAGCCCAGCCCAGCAGAGCTAGCAAGGAACTCGCTTTGGCTGCCAGAAAAATTATCAGGAAACCAGATGTCGGTGCTGCCAGGACTCGTTGTCGTTCGTCTCAGCTGCCGCTATCGAAGGAATGCCTACAAAGGGTGTCTTTTTTATGCCTTCAGTTGCTATACAAGGTCACACGACGGTGGGAACTCGCTTTTAATGTCATTATCTTTGAAATGGAATTTCAGGCAAATTAAACTAAATTAGGCAACACTTTCAGGCAGTTGATAGCTAGTGCTTTGACCTCATTCTAAAAGTTTACTTTAATTAACAGAAACTTCTCTTTCGCTTAGGAAAATCGTTACAGGAGTCTCTCTATACGACATACATTTAACCTTCCTCAAATGTGTTTGCCGGGCTCAAGCATAGCGAGGAAACAGCTGAAAGCAGCCGCTCTAATCGAAGATGAAGGAACACCCTATATCTTGCCGGGCTGTGTGTGTGTGTGAGTAGCACCTGTTTGGCATTCATTAAGACGAACAGCAAGCAACAATTGTAAGCCGCAGGCAGCCCAGAAGGAAAGCCAGGCAAGCAAGCAGGCAACGCAGCCTGGAACAAAAGCCAATGGCACGCTCAATCCTCAAATGCATTTTAGGGCATTTTGGATTTTAAACACACATATACACACGGGTGTGTACAATGGATGACGGCTGCAGGATCAGCGTGATGGAGTCGAAGTAGAAGCAGCTGTCGCTCATTATTATAAGAAGACCTCGCAGCAGATGCCTCTACTCCTGAATCTCCTTCTTCTTGGCACAGGACAACATTTTAATGGGCAGCATGAAATACGAAACATGAAACAGTTGTCTATGAACCGTGGCCATATGAATGTATACTAAAATACTATATATATAGTCAACACATGTACAAAGAATGCGACAAATTTGGAGCTCTGCTTGGCCATTGGGGGGAGAAAATGTTTTAAAAATAATCCTGCCAAAACAGAATGCAGCTCTTAGAGAGATTGTATCTTTAAGCAGCAGAGAGCCTCCCCAAGAAAGTAAATACATTTAGAGATATAAGGAAGCCCAGGGCAGAAATTATGATAACCCCAAGCGATGAGCCAGGCAAAACCGGCTTTAACAGAAAGTCAGAGCGGGAAGCAGCAAGAGAATGAAGCCAGGCCAGGCCAGGAAAGGAAAGGAAACAGCTGCTTGCAGGCCCAGTTGTGGCTGCCTGTTTTGTTTTTTTCGCCGCAACAAAGAAGACAGTAAAGTAACGAGGACGACTTCCTTTTCAGTGAGGAGCAACCAAAAGGAAAAGGGACTACAGAGAAAAAGGTACAAATGCCAAGACGACAAACACATGCTCGGCTAGCTGAAAACGCAGCTCCACTGCTGCTGCTTCTGCTCCTGATCATCTGCCGTGGCCATCAGAGCATGGAATAAGGCAGCTGCAAGGATGCGGCGAGCCCATCTCCTCGCAACGCGTCTAAGATATTCATAATAACAAAACAGCAAGCCAGGCGACGCAAGGAGGCAGAAAGAGAGGGAGGTTGTGGGAACTTAAAGACGTAAGCTTTTTGTTTGCCGCCGCGGACTTGTTGACCTCCATAAAAGCAGCCCTGCAAATGGGTAAAAAGATGAATATGCATGAGCCGTTGGGTGGAAGGTGTTGCTACCACATAATGTGCATTCAGGAGGCACCTTTCTCAAAAGGCAGGACATCATTCCAATTAAAATGCAACCCCACTCATCGCTAATTAATGAACCAAGCCAAATCGCAACCAGGAAGGACACGCGCTATACCTAATTGCAGGTAGGTGTAGGTTGAAGGTGGGTGCGCGGGAGTCGAGTTTACCAATTGACTCTCTCAAACGCATCCCACTACTTTTTAGAAATAGGGCGCTCCACCCATCATTCCTACTGCCTTAAATTGCGAATTGCGCAATTGAAAAGCGTTTGGCATGTCCCGGTTGCTGGATGCTGGATCCTGGCTGCCGACCCAATGCGCTGCTGCCATTCAGATTGCCGGTGAAGAGGCTGGCAAAGTGACAAGTGCGTTATGAAAGCGATGGCTCAGGCGTCAGCAACAGATTCCCCAACTGAACGTCATTCCAGACCGTCCTCTCATCGATGGAACTGCACATTCTGCTGTCGCTGCCAGAGAGCCAGGAGCCAGGAGCTGCGCAGTTGGAGGAGCCAGGACCCGAGAGCACAGAGCTGGCTCGTAACTCGTACAAAGTTTTCGATTTAACCAAGCGCAAAGTTATGTTGACGGGTTTCAGCTTCACGTGACTGCCGCCCGCAAACGTTCGGGATCGTCAAAAACATGTCAGAAATTCACACTAACTATGCGGGCTTCCTCACGTCCTGACCTGCATCTCCTTGGCACATAGCAAATACTCCTGCCGCCCGTTGGTGTCGCACCATTCGGTGGTGGTGGTGGTGGTAATAGGCCCAATTAAGTTAGCCTTCATTCGTCATGGCTGGCTGGCGATGTTAGTTGACCGCAGGACGACGGATAGCCGTGTGAACGCACATCGCATGGGAGTTTTACATGAGAAATAGCGGAAATACTTGAGCTAAATATGTAATCAGCCAAGGCCTTGGTTGAGGGGACACATGAAAGCATCAATATGTGACAGGTCGTGTGGTTTGGTCCGTCAGCTGTTGGGTTTTCCCACACAAAGTAATATGCTGACCCAATTCATTATCGAAACGAAATTACCAAGATCGATACATAATTAGGCCGTAATTGAGGTATGACAATAATTATATAGTCTCTTACTAATGGCGAAATAAACATAACGATTTCAATTTAAAATAATAATAATTATATGATTGGGGAAACAACTGTTTACTAAAGGAACTAAGAGTTATTTTTTAGATATTATATTAAACTCTTACAATGTTTTATTCGGCTTTGGAAATCAACCCGTATCAAGATTTAGTTTGGAAAAATAAAATAATCATGTAATGTTATAAACCAAATAAATCGATATCAACTCTTAAAACTCTTAAAGATAAAACCTATTTCGACTTAAAAATAAATCTCTCTTGCCAAGTTAATCCCACCTTATTTCTTACTAGTACCCATCAGGATACTTAACCTTCTTATAAATGTTTAAAAATTAAATCGGATTCAGTTACTCACATCGCGTATCTCCTTGATCTTTTGTCCACCTTTGCCGATAACGCAGCCGGCCAAGCTCTGATGGATGAGTAGGCGCACATCAAAGTCCTCATCGCGCTGGGTCGGAGATCATGAAAGAACACTATCATTAGTAGGGATCACATTTCGCATGGCGGTGGGCACTTACCTCCTCAAAATATTTCAGCATTTCGGTGATTATCTCCAAAGTGGACTCGATATCCGCAGAGATTTGGATGGTTCTATATCGAGCGAGCAGTAAACGTGCATAGAAAGTGGTTTGGTTTTTGTTTTTGATTTGTTTTTGTTTTGATAGTGAGTGATGGCGAAAAAAGAGAGAAAAAGAGTGAGGGGAAACGCATATTAGAATCGAACATTAACTGGAAATTATTTTTGGTCTAAACATTGCTCTTATTTTTTGTTTTCTTCGGGGGACTAGAGAACAAACTTTGGTACAGAGAGATTCGGTGAGATTTAGATAGAGAAAGAGAGAGAGAGAACAAGAGGGAGAGCGAATGAGATTCAGTCCCTGTTGCCTTGTTTCAAACAACAATATACCACACAAGGACACACAAGACGCTTGCTGGGATTCGGGTGTGGATCGGTGGACAAATGCATGATCTCGGATGCGGATCTCGATTCTTGGCTCATGGCTCATGGCTCCTAGCCGAGTTCGGTGGAATATATATACATTTATGTATATACCTCAGGCCGTGCATTTCGGGATGGGTGGTTAATCGTGGTACTTGGGGTGCATTGCGGATTAGTATGCGATTAGGATTAGGATTAGCCGGAGAGCGAGGGCGAGACGGAGCGAGTTAGACCTGGGTGGCGATCTGGGTGCTTCTTGCTGCTTGGGCCAGGCAAACTACTACAGATATATACTGGCTACAACTAGATACTTCGGGACACGGGTGCCTGCTTCGGGGGAAGAGACATCCATCACACATCACAATGTTCATGATAAATATATATCTATATATATATGTGGGTATAACTAGCGCATACAGGACATACAAAGAGAGAAAGAGTAGAGAGAGGGAGAGCTGAGCTCAGCTCGGCTCAGGTCGCTTCGATTCTCTCCGGTGGAGAGAGGCGGTGGTTATAATCTAGTAATTGGTAAAAGGTTAAAGATTTTTATTGTGGTTTACCGTTCGGGGCCTTGGGAATCGTCGACAGACACAGTGGCTTTATACTGTGCGCACCACACACATATTTCATTCGGAGACGGGCACAGGCAGGCGGTTGTTGGGCGGGCGGGCGTTTGATGGGCGGGCGGGCGTTCGGTTTCAGATTCAGATTCAGATTCGGTATCGGTCGATGGGCAGACAGGCGGGCGGTCGGGCGGGCGGGCGTTTGTTGGATGGTCAATCGGTCGAAGGGCGGCCGATATCAGTTCAGTTTTTGATCGGTTGGGTTGATTGATTCGCCGTTTTCATTCGGTTTCGTTACATGGATAGAGATATTTCACAGGGAGGGGGGGGATATAGGGAACCCACACACATGGCACATGGGAAGGGGAGTCCCCAAAACATATATGTTTATATATATGAATATTAGAATATATATATATAGGCGTTCATAGGCAGATTTTGTAGCATAGTGTGCACGGCAACAGGGGGTGCAAGGCGATTCAATTCGATTCAGATTTTGACATCGGGCCAGTGGTTTAGTTTCAGATTCAGATACGGATACAGACACAGATCCAAGGTTACCCAGTACCCGGGCGGGACATACATATAGACCAGAGACCATGGACCAGCGGTGCAGAGTGATGGTGCGGGCGGGCGGGCGATATATTTGGTTGGTTCGGAGGTTCGGTTCATATCGGTTCGGTTCGATTCGATACGATTCAATTCGAGATTCGATTCGAGTTCGGTTCAGATGAGCGGTTGAAGATTTGGTTTTTTATATGTTGGGCGTGCGAACCGACGATAGTTTGGTTTTATTTTCAAATCGAAATCAAAATCGATTGATTCATTGGTTACATATGGGGTGTACGCAAGAATAGAGAGAGAGAGAAGAGAGAGAGAGAAAATTGTTCATTTAGTTAAAAGGTTAATTAGCGTGTAAATTTATCGTTTTATTTTCATGTGGTTCTTATTGAGTTATACAAAAACTGTTTCTATTTTTTTTTTGTCCCGATTAAATAAAGCGCCTGTTGTATATTTCATTTTAACACCCAAGCTTCGTGGATTAATTTCCTATCGAAATGTTGTTGTACATGGAAGCTTACTTTTTTGAGTAACGAAACGATAAATAAAGAGTAAAATAGACTCAAAAACGGTAGCCAAAGACATAGATAGTGAGAGAGTATGGAAGAAAGAGCATTAGCTGAGTGCAGAGACCCGAGTTAGTGAGAAGCGTGTTTGATTTTCGATTTCTTTCTTGACTTCTCCAGGCTCCTCCGCCTAGAGAAAGAGTGATAAAGGGAAAAGAGTTTTAGAGAGAGTAAGAGAGAATAAGAGTAGGGAAAGGGGGAACCTGGACCGGCACACAAGACAGAATTCTCTTTCTAGTTCGGTTCGGTTTTTGGGGATTTTTAGGAACTCTGGTTCGAGCTTGAGATTGCAGGACGGAGATCAAAGACTAAATGACTGACTGCCAGAGACAAAGTCAAGAGAATTTTGAGATAGTGGTGGACAGAGTATAAGAGAGAGAGAGTGGGAGACAGAGTTCACTAGAGAGACACACAAAACGGAGGCAGACGCTTTCGGGATTCACTGGGGACATGGATTCGATTCGATTAGGTTACTTTTCGCTTGAGAGTTTCGAATTTGTGGTGCAACAAATAAAACATAATTGTAAATAATACCAGACGCTTCAATTGTGAATTATGCAGTTTGTGATTCTATATTTTTCATGGTTTCATGATTATGAACCTTAGATTTAATATAGTATTACCTGAGTCCTCATCTTCTGAATGTGCTGACCTCCCTTGCCGATCACAGCGCCAGCAATCTGTAAATGAAATAATAAAGAAAATATAATGATAATATCAAGTCATTGGTTTTATTTAAGATTAAGCACTTACACTGCTTGGTATCAGTATGCGCACTGTCTCCTCGTTGCGGCGGTTACGCTTCTGGTCCTGTGGTCCCTCCCCTGCATCGTTCATTTCGCGCTTCATTCTCAGTCTCTCTGCAATCGAAAAGGCGGAATTCGGCATTCGATTAGACTCGCAATTGTTTTAGCCAACTGTGTAATGTTGATCTCTAGCCCGTTTTGGCTCAACTGACACATAAAATCGAGCTGCCCGAGGCACAAACTCTAGGCAGCAGTAAGTCATTGTGGGTTGAACAAAAGAGTTGACAAGATAGCTATTTTTTCCAGTTAACTTATATATAACATTTAATTGTTAAGCTTTAATAAAATCTGCTTCCCAAAATCCATTAATTGAAATAAAACCTTTTTAAAAGTCTACATGTGTTTCTATGTTTATTTATATTTTTTGAATACAATTTATACTTCTTCCCAGCAATGTAGAAAATTGTGAACTTGTGCCAACAGCTGGAAATATTTGGTTTATAAATAGATAGGACTAGGAAAATGGATTTTCTTTGTATCGTAGCTATTGTTGGAAATGTTTAATAAAAATTAATATTCAGACCAAACTTTGATTTAGTAATGACTAAAAATCTAAGAAATAAATTTCGCTTCATTATCACAAGGTAATAGGTTAAAGTTCTATTAAGAAAAGCCAAGCCAAAGTCTATTATAAAATTTTAATATTATTTTATCTCCCTTTATGAGCTTTAAATGCTATTTTTTATTGCTCTAGTAAAATATTTTCCTTTTAAAAATCGTTCACCACTGATTTACAGAGCCCAGAGAAGGCAGGCATGAGGTGAGTGGCAGGTTTTGTTGTCGCTATTGCCCACCGCAATTGAATAACAATTCAATTCAGTTTCCATTTCAGAGCCAAGCTCTGGGCTGGATCCGATCTGGTTCGTGCCGCAGCTGCACTTGACTGGCGATCAAGCATCTCAACAACGCCCCGCGTTGAGCTTCCAATCTGGGTAGCATCAATCAGCAGGCAAGCGTTCGCGTTCAGTGCCACCTCCACCTCGTCACCTCCTATTTGGGACCCCTCTGCAAGCCCAGAAAGCGGAAATGCCAGACAACCAACGCTCAAAACTAAACCCAGATGCGAGTATATTAAAGGTATTCTCTTATAGGAGTGCAGAAATGATTTATATATATTTGTTGGCATAATTGAGCGAACAGCAGCAGCAGCATGTGCAATAATACAAAATGTAACGAAAAATTATAAATTTATAAAAAAGAGCCAGCGGGTATGAGTACGTACAACAATTGTGGGGCTTTGTGTGGAATGTGCTCTGCCCACAGGAAAAAACATGAAATCCCTCTCAATAAGCTGTGTTCATTTTTTCGCCGACCTTTTCTGATTTGAAATATACCCTTTCAAAGCCAGGTTTGTAATTTAGACTGATGTGTGGAGTACATATCCTAGTTTTTTAGTCCTTGATTAAAGAATTTAAAAAGCATTTTAAATATAGAAAGAAATCATAGCTTAATCTTGTTAGTTTAAAGCTTAGATTCCTTAAAGTATAATCATGTAGTTCTTGAATTTTAAGAGCATATACCAAGTCGGATAGCCACAGTTCTGCTTATTGCTTTATTTTTTTATGTGGTCTCAGATGTCAAAACATCAATTGTCCGAGCTGCTGCTGCTGTTAAATTGTCAAAAATCTGTCCGACTTAACAATGAGCAAACAGCAGCGGCGGCTCCGACGGCGACGGAAGATTAAATGAATTTTGTCGAGGGCCCAAGAGGAGGCTCTAAAAATGACTCGGCTTGAAATTGAAATTGTCGAACGATGGAGTACAGGTGGAGTGTGTTATGTGAAGCCTGTGTGTGCGTGGGAAGAGCTTAAAGAAAGGGTTGCCACCACCACCTTCGATTCGGAGAAGACGAGGTCGTTGGATGGATGGAATGATGCAATTGTGAATTGCTGGAATTTGGCCATCGTGAGCTGTTCTCTTGCTTAATTACATTTTAGAAGATCTTTTCCAAGAAAATCACACAGAGGTGAAAAGCACAAGCCCCTCGATCTTAATAATATGTCTCTGAGAATGCCCAAGCTAGAGTTCTTAAGATTTCCAGGTTTTTATTACGTCACTGTGTTAAGTACGAACGTGTTTTTTCATCACAAATTTACCTCTTTTTTGCTTTCTTAATTAGTATCACAAGAGTTCACTTAGGATTTGTATTTTCCTCTTTAAATTTGGCAAATATCTTATAGGTTTTTGTTTCACATTCACAGACTTTTCTAGCAGTTACATAACACTCTAAGCTCTAAGGATCCAACAAAATTCGAAAGAGCCAGTGTGCAGGAAGCACGGCCCGTGGGTCCTGAACAAAAACTAATGAATACAATTTAGACAAACTCGCGCTTTTATACGGGAAATCCAACGATATAATGCCTAAGGGCTGACCAATCGGAAGCTATAGGATCGTTATATGGACAGCGGAAGTCGTCGACCAATAGAAATCGTACAAATCAAGTGACAATACCGAAAAATAGGGGAAGTGACCGCTTATAGACACCGGATGCTAGGCAACCAGGATAATTGTACTGGACTGACCATAACAGAAGCTCTATACGAACTATGGAATAGATAAGTTCCTATGTACGAAAGGCGGGCAGATACCCCATATACAGATATATATAACTATCAAGGGAGGAACATTGCACTTTTATTGGAACTCTACATATGTGAAATATGGATTTATACTATATAGTAGAGCCTTCCCAAAGTCCCCATCTATGCATACTATATATGAGGTATATATACTATATCCAACCAGCAATTGTATAGTAATTCTCGTACATGTGTGGGCTGCGTAATGAATTTACAGTTCGACATTAGACTAATAACCCAGGGCCTGAGATATGACCACAAGAACTGCAGTCTTTCCTGCAGCCTTATGAATTTTCGATGGAACTTCAGCTGATGTTTTCACATTATGCATATTTCAGGGAGCTGGCTAAACGGAGGACGACCAAAGACAATAATGGGCGGTACCCTGGCCGTTCGCTCGTCTAGGATAACAAAACGTTTAACTATTGATAGAGCAATTCGTCCGCCATATAGTTCCTTGGACTAAATGCCTGTGAAATGCAACAAATTGCGCTGACCTGGACAAATATCATTAAGGGGGAGGCAGCGGCAGCGGCCTTCCACCGATGACGTGGCATATGGCAGTGCCATCATTATCCTTAACTGTCCCAGCAGTTGGATCTGACGCACATGCATTATTCAGGCAAATTGCAATAATTTTAAAAACTCCACAGCACTTTGGGATGAACTCCCTCAAGACATTTGTGTATGTGTGAATGCTCCACATAGTTAATGGGCCCGCCGCCGTCTCCCCCAGCACTTGTCTAATAACTAATGATACTCTGAGAAATTCAACAGCCGTTCCAAATGGATTGGGGATCTAATTATAGAGCACAATTTCAGTGTGCCATAGGGAAGTTTTAGGCCGCAGGAGCAATTTCGAAGCGGAAGTGGCAAATAGGGGGTGGCAATCTTCACTGCCCACTTCCTTTTTCCACTTTATCAGCAGCACCTGATTTCGAGTGCAGTTTGCTTGCGGTCAGGCCGGAAAAGAAAGCTTTTTTCTTCTCTACAAACATTGACACAGCTTCTCAGTTGCTCCAGAAAAACAAAACGGTAGCATGGGAAAGGGTAGTAGAGCAGAGGTGGAGCGAGTAAGCAGGCAGCAAGCTCGCATTCCTGAAAGTGACATAAATGACAGGTAAGCAATTATGTGAAAATCATTTGATTGCTGTCCACATCCTGTTCAAATAGCTTTTGACAGCGCACACGCGTCCAGCCAACCAACCGAGCCAACCCAACCCAGCCACCACTCCTCCTTCTCTCATTCCACACCATCATCCCCACCAAAAACCGAAAATCCCACCCACCAGCAGCAACAGCGAGAGGGACAATAATTTAAGTTGCTCGGCCAGGTGAGCTGAGCGCTTGAAACCTTTTTCCCGTGCATGTATCCCCTCAGGCCAATACACTAATACACAGGTGTATAGGCT
This sequence comes from Drosophila ogumai, assembly GCA_018904815.1. NCBI lineage: Eukaryota > Metazoa > Arthropoda > Insecta > Diptera > Drosophilidae > Drosophila > Drosophila ogumai. The sequence goes on along the minus strand of JAEIIJ010019867.1, from coordinate 108,751 downwards.
GACCACAAAAACGCAAGCACCGCAACAACACCACCAGCAGCAACAATGGTAGTAAGGGACAGCCAAAAGCTGGGCCGGGGAAGCACAGTTGCAGAGTTTATGTCCAGCGAAACGTGGCAGGCCACATGAAAACGCGGTTCGTGGTTACCCAGCAAAAACATAAAAAAAGCATAAGAAAATATATACATGCACACTCGTAAGCTCTCGTTTTCCTTGCCTTTCTTTTTTCTGGTCCTCTTCCTTTTGCCACCTTTTAGGTATTCCCTATTATCAGAGATGGGAGCGTGATCCTACGCTGCTGATCATTAAGCTTAAAAACTACACGACTGAGAATTATATATTAATGTTTCATATATTATTTTCAAAACTGGCTTAATAACTTGTATTTGTATCGTTTACGTAATGGTTATATTCTTATTTTGATTGAAATTAATCATTGATTCATTTTAATAAAAGTACAACAACCAGGTAAAGCTAATCACAATATTTTAAATGTATAAATAATCGATTCAACAGAACAGGTTGCTTAAAAAACTAGTAGAGCAATGACATATTCTAAAAATTAGAAGATTCCTTTGATAGGTAAAATATATAAAAAATAAAATATATCTCACTAGATCGAACCTAAGTAAAGATTAAAATCTTTATAAACCCCACAAGTTTTAAGGCTTAATCAAACTTAAACAAAAAAAAAGTCGTGTCACGTTTATATATAATATATATCTCAAGCCCCTGGCCGTACGTAATGTCCCATTCCATACCTCCGGCTGTGCTTTTTGCCAGCGTAATTGGGCGGCGGGTATATGCGTTCCAACTCTATAATTTAGCGGAAAAACAGCTAATGGACGTCATGTCTAACCAAAAAAGAAAAGGGGGAAGGAACCAGGTTGTGGATATGGCCACAAAAGTTGGGGGTATAAGCGGAAATGCATACAATTGACAATTCTCATCGCCCGTGCCGGGAGAATAGATAGACGCCCCTCGGACAGAGTGTGCTTGTGTATTGGTGTTGTGTCCTGTTTGTGCTCTGTGGCCTGTCCACTTCAAGGCTTTTATGGACATGTCAGCGTGCTTAGCGAGTGAGTCCGGGGCGGGTGAGCCGACCAACTTCTGCCATCGCGTGTGTCTCTAAGGCTTGGGTGGAGGAGTGGGTGTGGGTGTTCAGCTGGTCCCTTGCGCTAATAACTAATGTGCTTATGGCGTGTGCCATGTAGTTGTTGCTGCTCTATCGCACACTATTCTATTCCATTCTATCTCGGACTACTCTGCGCTGTTTAGTCGTCCTGTTTTGTTCTCTTCCAACTTCCACAGACTGCCGGCTATAGTTCGACTTTCCACACATAGGAAAAATATTATACAGAATTTAATAATTTTTATAATAAATCCAATTTATGTGGAAAAATAAGACGAAAAGAATTCTCTATAATTTAGATACTGACTTTAAGTTGTTATTTATGTTATGGAACAGTAAAGGTCCTGTTATATTTGTTACCAATATTAATTGTTCCACAATTCGTATATTTTGTTAAGGAAACTTTTATGTTTCTTAATCTTAAATAATAATTTTTTACTCGATTGTTTATAATAACTATAAGATATAACTGACTGAACCTGCTGCTGAATATAAACCATATTTTGAAATAAAGTTTAAATGAATGCAGATACATATCTTAAAGCAATTCAATTAATATTTCATTTGACCTAATATGTTAAATAATTAATCAATCCTAGTTCAATTCTCAGTGTAGTTTTTTTCCCCTAAGTATACCTGTTCCCTCACCAATCGTACAACCCCCAAGTTGTTGCATTATTAAAAGACTTCGATTGAAAAGTACTTTCCTTCTTTTCGCCCCCACCAGCGCGCCCGCCGCCTTCATCCTTTATTACTTTGGCCTTCTTCGTTTGTCAACTGCATCTCTCGACAATCCATCGTTGGCTAATTAATTGGAAATATAAGAATCGTTTCTCAGCAATAGAAATACCAGTCAAGGTTTTGGAATTCAATAAGACTGGCTTGCTCGTCTACGAAACGTGTTCCAAGTGTTTTGCATAAAAATATTGCCGCTTCTTCTTTTCAACATTTTTCGTCTGTCATTCGAGACAAAAGCAATCGTCGGAAATCATTGAGTGGAACATGTTTTGCAAATGCTATTGAATATATAGAAAAGGGGGGAGTACAGAGAAGGGATTACCATCGAATGGCACTCTTGACGTCGAAAGCTCTCGGTAGAAATCTACATTTCACTGGGAGCGACAGGCATAGTTAACCCGTATAAGCCCCACATAACATAAATTTATTAAATTCACCTAAATGCGGGCCAAGTTAGCCGAGATTTCTCTCGTCCCTCGGTATCTCAACCAGAAAATATATTCATGTGGGAAATTAACAACATCAAAGCAACCTACATACACAGCCAACAACGACAACAACTTGCAGCACAATTGCAGCACCGCAATAATATACTTTTTATATATTTCATTTTGCCCATGTTAAGCTGATTGCATTGAAAATATGGCAAACAGCATACATTTTTCATGATACGACTACATGAGCAGCACAGAACGCAACGAAACAAACAACAACGAGGGAAACAAATAAATGAGAATGTGCCAGCTAGGCCCTACAGACACACCAATGTAGGAGAAATTTCACATTTGATTTTTGCTTTTTGGCCATTCTTGATTTTTGACTAAAACACCAAGCAAACAAACAGCAAGATACCGACTTGTCATGTTCTTTATTCAACGATGACAAAATGTAAAGTCCACTAACTAAGCAGCAAAGACTGTATATCATGGAAATGATATGAGTAAGAATTATAGAAAATCTAGCTTTCGAATAACTAAAAAAAAAGGTATAAAGGCAACACTCACTATTATATAACTAAGACTATGTTGTAATTGCTAGAAATTTAGTTTAGAAAACAATTTTTCTGATGGATCGATAATTATGAAATTTTATTATTATTAGAAAAATGGAAGAAGGCGATAGAATGTTGTATAAATGATTGGATTTTATTCATACTTTAAACTATATGAATAAAACCATAAACAACTCTCCACCTTTTTTATATTTTATTATTTATTATTCATATTTATTATTCTTATATGGTGGTCCAGAATGAGACAAAAATGTAATAATTTAATTATAAGAATAAGTAATATTACAAAGTGGCTAAATTTGACAAGGAAATAGCAAAGAAGTAAAAAAAATAAATCGTAATTATTTAGTACTGGTGTTTTTCACATTGATTCGATAAAACTATTGTTTGTAAAGTTCGTGATATGGAAGTTCAGCTGTTTGTGTTCTAATATATTTTATTCTAGCACCAATTAATTATGTTTTAATACCTTATTTCCCCTTGTTCCACTTCCAAGAAACCGAGCGCAAGTAGACGTTATTTTGATCATTTCTGGAGCTGTGTCTATGCTAAATTTAATGTGATTTTGAATTTAACAAATGTATTTGTGAACAATCTTAGCTGTACAGCATTTGTGCCAGAATTCAGTTCAATGTCAATGAACGCGCGCGCGAATAGCTGCGAAATATCTTTTGGATTGCTTCACTCGAAATAAATGCTAGAACAACAACAGCAACAAGCTCGGCAAAACGGCAACAAACACGAAAATAAATCAACCAAACAAGGCAAATAAAAGCGAATTTTTGCACAAAACTGGAAATCTAAACAAAGACCAGGCAGAATCGCCAGCCAAAGAACAAAAAGCAAAAGTTGGAATCTGCGACGACTCTCAAAAGATGTGCAAGCAAAAAAAATCATTGGAAAAAGAGAGTCAAAATGCCAGAGGGTGAAAGGGCGGGGGATGAGCACAGGGGGGTTTTGGGGGACACAATGAGGTTCGTTGGTAACGAGCTGCACCCAACAACAACTCTCTTATTGAACGGTTATTTGCCTCTCTCATTAGCGCTGCTCCTCCACCACCTATTCTTCTTCTTCGTAGCCCCCATCGATTGATGCTACAACAACAATGGGCCCAACTATGTATGAATAAAATATAGGTTAGGCTCTTTCCTTATTTGTAGGCTGGCGCGAGCGTTGAACCCGACTTTTGCTATCGCCGCTCGGCAGCGTGGGAGCTTCGCTTTTGGAGTAACGAAACTATTTTGTTTTGATTTTATCTCTGTAAATTATAATGAAATTATATGCGCCGGTTACCGCGTGGAAATACGAGAAAGAAAAGAAAAACAAAGCAAGCCACTAAAGCGGATGGGGCAAAAGCAACAACAATGCAGGCGACTCTGTACCTCTGGTAAAAGCCGGTACGCGTGCGAGCGGGAGAGAGAGTGGGCGAGCGGGCGGGTGGGAGCGCCAGCGGCAGAGCGAGAGAGAGCTAGGAATATTTCTGTGTGCCCTGGTGGTTGTAAAAAAAATGTAAAAGTGAAGCGCCGAAGCCAAAGGAACGAGCGGGGGTGGAGGGTGGCTAAAGCGAAAGAAAAATCGGCCTGCACGTACTGTATGTATTGGCAAAACTTTTCGCAGAAAATGTATTCGGAAAAACACAACACCGCGCACACACACAAACACACGCAGTCACATTTGCACAAATTTTTCCTGGTTTTCGCTTTTCTTTCGTATCCCCTAGCGCGTCTCCAGGAAAAAAACAACTCACCTATCGGGATGCCTTTGTTTTCTGCGGGCTGCTAATGCGTTGCTGCCACAAAACTCGCTCTGCTGCCGGTACACACAAACACCCAATTGTTATTCAACACGTTTTGCCTACGAGCGTAAATTATTGTTTAAAATTGATAGCACAAACACACACTTTGCGAGTTAAAATGCACAAACGATGAGTTGCAAAATGGCGTCGGTAATCGATAGTTCAGAGGTATCGATAATATATCTACTATTGTTTTGATAGCACAAACACTCACCATATTCGAACCACACCTGGTATTCGAACCTAATTTGGTATTCAAACCACATCTGGCTCATGAAATTTTTAACGCCTTGGTATTTTCGAGGAAGCAGAAAATGGCCACACTTGCGCTTGGTAGCCAATTTTGTTTTGATTTCAAATAAATTTTTAATTTGCTGAAACAATATGGAAAACGCCGAACAAATAGCCAAAATGGAAGAGGACGTAGAAGCCGCCTTCAAGCGGCACCAGAGTATAATGCCCCAGGTGAAACAGGAGTACGATAAGGTCATTGGCCAAGTGTTTGCAGATCTCAGGTAAGCAAAGGGGCTTCGGAATTGTAAACAACGATACAAGTAATTGTTTATTTCAGTCCCTCAGACTTGCATGCGTTTTCTGCCATTCTCCTGGAACACGAGGACTCCGTTCTGGACACTGAGGAGCTGGTGAACACCATGCGCACACAGATGACCACCGTTCTGGGTAAAATGAATCAATTCTTCTTCGACAGGAACGATGTGGAAAACAAGCTCGTGACATTGGAGGTTCTCAAGGAAAGGTTTGCGCCCTACGAGGGCAAAGACTGGTAGGTTGATAATATAGAATCTTCTCCACACCGACTTGACCTTGTTTTCGCCCTTAGGAATAGTCTGAGCCCGGAGGAGCTGACACGACCGTTGCGCATGCGCCTATTGGATTCCAGCATTCGTTTTATGGAGAGGCAGCTGGAGGCACAGCAGAAACATCTTGAGGTAAGGACCCATCGTTTGTTTATTATTAAATTATTATTTATGCACGTATATTAATAAACTTGCAGCTTTCCATGGCTAAAAGCAAAGCGAATCGAGAGCGACTGCAAAGCACGCAGAACGAACGAGTGAAACTAACGGCCAAAATGGAACAGCAGACGGCCCACTACAAGGATATTAAGACGCAACTATTGGAACTGCAGCGTTCAATAAATAATTCCTATTTGCCACCTAAAGAAACTAATTAATGTACATTTATTATTAATAAATTTAAATTTATAAAACTTACGTGTTGTTGATTTATACATACATACATATATGCATATGGAATTTTGCAGGGGATTAAATAGTGTTATTCAAATTTGTACATAATGTACATATGTACCTACGAAATTTAGGTTATAATACAGTCTTTTCGCACACATGCACCATCTTCTGGCTGTTGTCAACCGCTTAAAAGGTCATTTTGCAACACTGTCCGAAAGGTCTCGAAGTTAATGTCTGCGTTTTTCGATTTCATCTGCCGCACGTGCCACGTGGGAGCTTCCGAATTAAAACAAATTCCAAATTTGTAGAATCACGAATTATTTAATTTGTGTATTTCTTCAAAATAAATTATTCGTGATCTACGTATTTTGAAGAACAATCGCAAAATTCGACAACCGTACCGCAGCTTTGGGGCTTCATTTAAATTAACTTGAGTATTTTTTTTAAGGCTGTATTAAAGTTATTATGAAGTGTAATCTAAATTCTGCAAAAATAAAAATCAACAAGATTGAAAAGTGAAAAACACTGTGAAATTATGAAATGGTTTAAAAAGCCCTCCCGCTAAGGCTATTTCTTTGTATTATTTTTTTGTGGAACCAATTTGTGACTAGCAGAAAACCATGTACTTTGATTACATAAGCCATATGCATACAGAAATTAGGGTTATGTTTCGGTCGTTTTTTCGTTTATTCGCACACATGCACCATCTTTTGTGGTGGTCGTTGTGAACCGTCGTTGCGCCCGAAGTCTAAAAAGACATCTTGCAACACTGTCCCAGAAGTTTCGAGGTTAATCCAATTGTCTTTGTGGTTCTTTTCGATTTCATCCGCCGGACGTGAAGGAGTTTCTAGGTATAACAATAACGTTTTGTGTATTTGTTTAAAATAAATTATTTGTGATCTGAGTATTTTGAAGAAAAATCTCAAAAGTTGACCGTATCGCAGCTTCGGGGTTACGTTCATATTAACTTTGACTACTTGTTTTAAGTCTGTATCAAGGCTATTATGAAAGGCAATCTAGATTCTGCAAAAATAAAATCAACAAGTTTGAACAGTGAAAAATACAGAACTTTTTTTTTCCAAGTGTGTAGATTCACGAATTATTTAGTTTGTGCATTTGTTTAAAATAAATTATTCGTGGTCTACGTATTTTGAAGAACAATCGCAAAAGTTGACAAGTGAAAACCGTACCGCAGCTTCGGGGTTACGTTCATATTAACTTTGACTACTTGTTTTAAGTCTGTATTAAGGTTATTATGAAACGTAATCTAGATTCTGCAAAAATAAAATCAACAAGTTTGAACAGTGAAAAATACAGAACTTTTTTCCAAATGTGTAGAACCACGAATTATTTAATTTGTGTATTTCTTCAAAATAAATGATTTGGGGTCTACATATTAAAAAAAATTAAAAATTCTATGGGTCGATAAGTGACAAACACATCGCAGCTTTGTGGTTCTGTCTTCAAATTGCCTTTAAATACATGTTTTAAGTCTGTATTAAAGGCCTTTGGAGTGAGATTCAAATTTTGCAATTGCAACATAAAAAAAGTGTGATAGGTAGTACATGGTAAAGTTAATTATTAAATTAAATTCCTGACATCTGGCGGCGCAAAACATACAAAATTACCCTTATTAAAAATGCATAAGTTTGCCAATTGTATCTTATATTTCTTTGTCCAATAGGAAAAAAATATAACTTTTAAAACAATGTAAATATGCATATTGTAAGAGCTAATATTGGTTGAAATTTGTTGAAATTACAAAATAATTTGTCTACGACATGCCAAAAAAAATCGTATTTCCCTAATGCCTTAGTGTATCTAAAAATTATCTTACGCCATTTTTATTCGTTTATCTGTGTTACACACAGACATCTGTGTAGACACATTACTACTTTACAGCTTTTATACCAGATTTTCTTTGTTTTTGTTTTCGTTTTGGAAGCATTTATAAAATATGTAGTTAAGGATTATGTTCAATGAAAGGATAAATTCTTTATTTAAAGGTTTATCGTTTCTTAACTTTTGTGGAACCTAAATTCCTTTTCTTTCTCGGTAGAAAAATCTGTGTTTGTGTGTATACACATCGGCTAACTGCGTCTCTTCCTATAGCCATCTCGTTCTAACTTTTCGCATTCCTTTTTGTCCCTGCTGCGAATGCCGGTGTGAAGAAGCAATGTCAAAATGTTGTTCTTTTTGCGCCGCCGTTTTGGTCCCCGGGATCGTTGCCCGGCATTCGGTTTTTAAAACTTGTCGCGGATGGACGATAAAAGTTAATAATTGTGGTATTTGTCCTCAACATTTCTGAGCTGTGGGTTGGGCATTACTAAGGTGTAATTTCCAGTATAGCTCAATCCATGGCCCTGCAATGCTGGCTACAAAGTCTTTTCGAAAGAAGGTAAATAAAAGCTCCGGCCGTAAAGGTCTGTGCTGTTTGAGGTGCAAATCTGTGGTTATCAACCAGAATTGCACTTGAAACGGCCAGATCAAGGCTGCCCAAAGCATCGAAACCAAAATTTAAACAATTGTATGTGGTACTTAAATTTTGCCTTTCATCTGTACGTCGGTGGAGGTGGCAATGGGCATTACCAACGAACTATTGCACTTGCCCCGGCCTATGGATTTGTGGCAACAACCAACGATTTAAGAATGTGATGTAAACCATTTCCTGGACCATAATTCGGACGTTGTTTGTGCCAATACGTGATTTTTATTCGTATTGCACTCATACCGGCCTTATAATATTCAGGCTGTTCAGCAGAATTTATATTTAAGTTTTGGGTAAAATATAACTAGACACTAGTCAGGACGGGATCTGTGTCAATACGTGATTTTTATTCATATTGCACACATACCGGCCTGATAATGTCTAGGCTAATCGTCAGATTGTGTACGCTGTAGTTTTTAGTGAAAGTAAAAGGTGTCGGACAAATGCACGAACATTTGCCGTCTGGCTTGTGGGGCAATACATAAATCATTATTTAATATTTGTATTGCACACATCCCGGCCTATAAATGTGAAATGTTTCTATTGTCCAAAACAATATTTAATTATATAATGTCGTTTGCTTTTCCTCGAAATTCCGCGATTCCGTTAGTTTGGAACCCTTGAAGAGTGAGCGAGACGGCAGCTGAAACCGTTTGAACGGCGCTTTTTCCTCCTTGATTCTCTTTCATTTTCTTCGTCTTCCACATTTTATCTCTGCCTTTGTGTTCGCATCGACGGTGTTGCCAGATCGGGCATTACACAAATAAGCGGAGAGAATACGGCGTCGTTGGTAATCGTCGTGAGTGATAAATGTTGAATACTTCCTTTTTTATTTTATTTTAACCAGGCGCATAATTTATTCTTCCCTTCTAAATGATGCAACTATGTAATAACCACCGGTTGAGGCGAAATAAGTAAATTTAATTAGTGCACTCGCTTGGGTGCACTTATTTGCACGTCATTTACCGTTCTGGAGGAGCCTGTGGCCGGCCGGTCTATTTGGCTCTTGTTGCCGTTTAATGACGGGATGGCCATTGGTTTGGAAAACTAACAAGTCGAGGAGCGTAATGAATAATGCCTAAGCACGCGCGTAGCCAAGAGGTGTGAAATTGGGCACACTTGGGCGGTACTTGCACCAGATGACCAGTGGCGAAGGAATAAAACGGTTTTTGGCGGAAGTGCAACTACCGTAAGTACAGCATCGATTATCCGCAGCATTACCTGCCCGATTTTTAACTAATGCTTCCTGGCGGTGAGAACTTGCCGTTCGTGCTGATAGCAAACACAATTACATAAATGTTTGTTTTGACAACAATGCAGCGGCAACAAAAACAACGCCGCAGAGACAAGATTGCATAATTGCTTGTAAGATTTTGCGCTCCCACAATTTCTCATTTTAGTCATGAGACAAAACAACCGGCTGATTTTTATCTTTGAGTGCGAGAGAGTGCGAGAGAGAGCGCTTGCGAGAGAACAAGAGCGATCCTTTTACTGCAAGTTTTAAGACGCGCTCTCGTTCGCGGAGCTTTTCAAGCGAAAGCCCGGTGCGAGAGGCACAGTGGGGCCATTGGCGCATGTTTGTTTATATTTCTGCGGTTTATATAAATATTTATTCAAATATGCCCATAAATTTCAAATAGCACTTTCGTAATTGTCGGCTTTATTTATGCACTGTGAACAGCCAAAGGCCTGCATCGCCCCGCTTACAGTCTTCACGCTCTGTGCTTGCCGTTCTGGCAGTGTTGGCTATTTGACTCATAGGGTATGCGTACTCTGGGACTTGGGTTGATATAAATTTGTTAATACATTTGTTAGTTTTAAACATTTTTTCGTTTTAGGTATACATGTAAAAAATAATTATTTTATAAAAATTCTATGTTAATTCTTAAGTTAGCAGATATTTTATACTATTTATACCCCATTGAATAATTATACCAGAAGAATAATATAATTCACTTTTAAATTCAGAAAAATTTTAAATTATGGTATTGCTTATTCCAGGAAAATGTACGTTTATCAGAAAAGAAACTGAAACCCGGAGGTCAGATTTAATCCCATGAGGGGATTATTGAAACACAATGCCAATAAAGCCTGCAAAACCCTGGAGATTTGTTCAACTTTCAAGATAATTTGCCTTTTGGCTCTCTTCAAGCTCCAAGTAAAATTTAAAAAACCTTTTGATTTACTGGCTCAGTTTTAACATTCAATTTTTCCCACCCAGGCATTTTTTAAACAATGAAATAAGAAAAGCAGAGCACCACTGGCTGGCTGTGGCTCTCCCGCTTCGCCACCAACGCGGCTGTTGAAGTTCCAGCCGAGCCTCAGTTGCCTGGCGACTAGCGAACTGCTTGGACGTGCTCGTCGGTCCCGCCTTGAGTTTGAATTCCTCCCAGCCAGCCGACAAGTAAGCCCCGCTCCGTGCCGAGTGTGTTGAGTTCTGTGATGTGATGTGTGGTTCATTCGCGGCTCGTTTCGTTTTTTATTTGCCGTTGTCATTTGGTTTTTGATTTGTTGAGCGGTCGCCGCAAGCCACTTGACGGCGCTCTCGGCTCCGGGCATTCTCTTCTGGCTTTGTTTCATAATAATTTGCTGTGTGTGTGCGCGATGGTGAACGAGCAGCAAACGTTATATATATATTATATATATTTGTGTCTGTGAAAACGACAAAAGGCCAAGAATACAAATGAAATGCTGGCCCGCTTGTGGAGCATGTGCCGTTCGTTCGTTCGGTCGAAATGCTTATAATAATAATATGCCGTTTGTCTTTCCGTTTTCCCTGACCAATTAGATCCGAAATTTTGGGGAAATGCTGCTTTCAATGCAAATGTGGCGCTCTCTGTGGCTGGCGGCCCTCTTCTGCGGATTAGCCCAGGCCAAAGGTAAGTCCCAATTAATTCTACACTTCCATTTAAAATGTATAAGCTGAGCTCGGAGTGCAGGCAAAAAGCTGGGGCTTCATGATGTCATTCGTCATTCGCAGTGCGCAATGAAACACAAAATGGATCTTTTTTTCGTTTTCGTTTTGCTAAACCCGCTAAAGTGACCTCGTTTTCAGTCGTGGGGTACACACACAATTTGTGGCCATTTGGAGTGATGGCCGAATCTAACGATCTTCGTTTTGGGCGGTGGCGGGGGCGGCGTTGGTGCTTTTTTCTGACCAAAAACGAAAGACTGAGGCAACGAACTTGCGCTTGCTCGCGGACTAATGAAGTTGGGAGCGTCGTCTCAAGTGTGGCCCTGTCATGATTCACTCAGTCGCTGCTCTTCCTGCCTTATATGCATGCCATACATACAGTTTCCCCCATATTCCCCGAAAGCCCTGACACATTAGTCATTAACTTAAGGCTCTCCCTGCAAGCTGCCTTACACAGGCAAGACAACTAAACAAACCAAGCAGCGAGCGCGGCGAAAAAACAAAAGACCAAACAAGACACCTACACAAACACAACTGCTGGGAAAGGAACATGACACGCTAAAACGAAAAAAAAAAAATGAAAATAAATAAAAAAAACAACGAAAAAATAAAACACAGCCAAGGTAGCAAGATTATATCGACGAGAAAAATGAAAATGTATAAACTCATAAAGCCCCCACGATCAGCAGGCTGGTCAAGTATCGGCTGGTTGGCTTATTAAAAGGCAATCAGAGAGGAGAATTAACAGCTCGCACTTCCCCTCCCCCTCCTTCAGCCTTCGGCCAGCTTGATAAATGCCAAGTGCAAAAGAATTACGCGAGAAAAATGAAGAAATAAAAGCGAAATATATACACAGCCCAAACACAGGCGACATTCGGCTCGTGTAGGCGAACTGGTCTCTGGTCTCTGGAATTAAGATGCAGCCTAAAAATACACAAAGCCACCGATACGAATACATCTCTCTCTCCCCATCGGTGTGGATACACAGTCGCAGACAAACAGAAATCTACTTATATAGGAAAGCTGCAGACGAGGCTATAATTTACGGGCGAACCAAGCGAGACCGAGAGTCCAAGTCCGAGTTCGAGTACGAGTCCAAGTCCGAGTCCGAGTACGCGTCCGATTAGAGACTTCTCCTCGGCGGTGTTCTCCGCTTAGTCAGCAAAGCGGCAGCCAAAGCTGAAAGCTAAATTATAACTTGCCAACTTGGGGCCCGCTGATGGGGGCGTGGCTGCTGGGATAACTAAAGCGAAACTTTTGTTTGTTAGGGAAAGTAAAAGTCCGAAACAGGCCGAAAGAAATACAAAGTGTTGCGACTTATGAAATGTTTTAAAAATAAATATTGATTAGTCGAGAGACCGTTGACTAAAAAGTTGTAAAATAAAGAAAACATAATAATTAAAGTCAACGTTAATTTTTAAAGTAACTTTTATTATAAACACAATGTTGACTTTATTACAATGTAGATTATCGTCTAGAAAATCTCTATATTATGGGTACATTTTATTACATTTTTAATTCTACTTAAACAAACCCCCCTTAGGTATATTTTTTTACTTTTATTCATTTTCCAAAACTCAGTTAATGGCATAATTTATCATCACCTATGATGTATGTACGTCTAGAAATACTAAAATATTCTTGGAATTAATTAAAAAGATTACATTTTTTATTACAACTAAACACGCAGTGGCTTTTAGAAACATATTTCAGTTCAATTTTTATGATAATGTTATAAAATTAATGACCAGTAGATGGGCATTAAAATTTTAACGTGTTTGTATTCAAGAGTCTCATAAAAACAGCTTGCAACCAGCAGCTTTCATTCGCAATAACTACAGGCTTTCTTGGCTTTAGCAGCAGCTCGACGAGAATCCGGTCAGCGGATGATGTCATCGTCGGAGTAAAAAGAAGCTCCACAGTCCAGTGCACACACTGATGATGGCCGAGGGAGGACGACCTTCCCCAGGCGATTATATCCACCCGCCGCCTTTGCGGTGGAACTGACAAATCATCGAACTGTGATTAACTCGTTTAATTGCCGACTGGGCGGCAAGCAACAACCACACGCGACCTTGTGCAGCGTCCACAACAGCAACATCAACATCAAGATCGTTTAATTTATGGCCAGAACGAACGTATGACTTAAGAAGCGAACTGGCGAGCTGGCCATATAAATATATAATAAATTGTCGTTGGTACCGGCCACAGGGTCTGTAAATCCTCACTCCCCAACGGATGAGTCTCCATTTAAATAACATGCGAGACAGGCCAGCCATCGAGCATTGTCGCATTAAGACAAAACATTGACATTGCATTGTGAGCGGGCGAGGAGCTCCAGAAAAACATGGAGGAGCAGCCAGGGCAGAACAATAATGATCAGCGGAGCTGTGACAGCCGGCTGAGAGTTCTGTTCTTTGCCACAGCGGCCCAAAAGGACAGCCAGCGAAACGCTCGTAATAATAAAGAAATTGCCAAAGTCTCCTACGGGCCTCCTCGGACTCCAGGTTCAGAGCCAGGTCCATGTTCGAGTTGCGCCACATTATGCCAGCGGGCACAGGCTCTGACTTTGGCTAAGAGTTGGACTTGTAGTCGCAGTCAGGCTTTAACTCTGGGATGACCACGATGATGATGATGATGAAGCTGATGCCACACAAGGCAAATAAACCGCTTTGGCTTTGGCTTCGTCTTGGACTTGGACTTGGACTTGGACGATGCGGCTTTGGCCAGGTCTCTCTTGGCCATCGACTTGGCTTCGCTTTACATTTTTGCCTTATGTGTGCGAAAAATGCCAATTTTAGAGCAAGTCCAGCTCCCCAATGTCTGTGTCTTGTGCTGTCCAACTGAATGTGTGTGTGTGCCAGTGTGTGTGAAAAATTGCCCGTCTAGACAAGCGCAACAGGCCGTAGCAGCCACAACAGCAACAACAACAACAGCAACAACAACAACAGCAACAGAGCAACATTGGAAAGAACAAGAACAATCAAAGCCTTTTGCTAAGCTAATAAAATCGAGCCGCTGCCTTGGCGCAGACTCGTGTCTGCTACATTGATGCTCCTGAACGAACCCCTCGAACCTGTCCTTCTGCCACCAGCACACTTAACCCATTAATGGCACTCAGTGTTGCTGTTGACCCAGAGAAATGTTTTGGTGAACAAGTTTGGGCCTCTTCGAGTGATCAATCTATGCAGTTTGTGTGGGAAACTAGGAATAGTAAGCGAGGTGTGAGGATGAGTTTTAAATTCTAAACAAAACAGGACTCTTCTTGGTTTATTATGGAGTTAAGTTTACGACTGTTTTACCCTTATCATATTTAACCCACTGCTTTTGACCCAGAGAAATGTTTTATTGAACAAGTTTTTGGCTTCTTTCCTTCATCAGTTGGAGTTCTTGACTTTGACATGAAAGAGTTTATCGTTAATAATTTCCAGGACTCTCCTAAATTCCCATTTAAATGAACTTTCTGTTTTATGAACTAATTTTTTCCTCTCATCCCGGCAAGGTTACCCAGGGGTTAAGGTTGTGGGCTCTAACAATGCCTCCTGCACTCGACTCCTCTCACATTACATGCCCGCTGTGAGTTAGCTGGAAAAGCGAAGCCTAAACTCTGCGGCAAAAGTGGCCCAGGGATGAGGCAATAGAGGAATAAGAGGTAGAGGTGGCGCGGTGAAGGAGGAGGCGGCGGCTTGGCCAAGACCTTCGCGGCACTGGGCAGATTAAAAGCTTGCGATAACAAAACGAGCAAATCGAATAGAGGCGGCTTGCTTTAAGGGCTCCTCCTCAGACCTCAGATCGCAGATCGAACTGGGAGCAGCAAGTTGGACCTGAAGTTGGGTTGGCCAACACACAAGTACTCCGGGCCAAAAAGAGTGCGCCCTTTTGGCCGACTGGTGGCCGCCCAGGCATTTGTCATCGAGTGCTGGCCATCTCTTTGTACGCCGGCGCATTTTATTGAATAATAATCCGATTGCCCTGTGATCGGACAAAGACAACTTCACTTGCATTGGGCGAGCGCCTTGTTCTTTTGTGGCTTTAATTAGTTCAGCGGCTTTGGGGGAGCGGCCTGGGGCATGCGGTATTTGGCAGCGATTGGCGTGTACCGTTATGCACTGACCGTTTTGGCAACAAGGTGGCAGTCGAAATCGGAGTTGCCTGTTGTATGCAGTTGCAGTAACACAAAATCTGACAAAATCCAAGTGGGCAACGTTGTCGGGTGGGTGAGGAGGTAAGGCGGCCTAAAAGGCTTTCAACTTTTGCTGCTGCTGCTGTTGCCGTTTTGGGCCACAATCAATTCGCGCTTCGCTCCCAAGGCAATACCGATCGGTGGTGGCGACTCCGAAACACATGTGTTGCGGCGTGTGGCGGCGCGAATTGCGTAAAAAAAAAAAGGAGAAAGGGGTATTGGGGTATAACTGTATATGTACTCTGACCACTAACGGGTTTGGCACTGCTCCTCCGGCAACCGCTCGCCGCTAGTCGAGCATAAGGCATGCGTATTACACAAGACTAATTGTATTAGGCCAAGATGCAGCGGCAGCAACAACAGCTAACAGCTTGCAGCTAAGGCCGCATCAGCAACCGCAACGGCCAGTAACTGCTGCAAAATTTGCATGTTTTGC
Source organism: Drosophila ogumai (assembly GCA_018904815.1). NCBI lineage: Eukaryota > Metazoa > Arthropoda > Insecta > Diptera > Drosophilidae > Drosophila > Drosophila ogumai. Next base: position 92,839 of record JAEIIJ010019867.1, on the reverse strand, counting down.
ATGTGGACATGACTGCTAAGAAGGCGAAACTGAATAATTTGATGGGAACTCCAGACAAAGGCCTGTGGCAAGTGATTCATATACTACTGCTACCAAACGGGATTCAATATTCAATGCTAGAACTTCAATTGAAAGAAGAACAGTCGTAGATGTGAACACAAAAACAGGTCAATTAAATTAAATTAAGATTTAATAGCCTCTCTTTGTGTTATTTTTCTTATACTGGTATATGAGCTATATGTTTATATTGTTTTGTGAATGTTATTTAAAGTGTTAAGTTATTTTAGGGCTAAGTTCTATAAACGTAGAAAGAAATTCTATATTACTTTTTTTTTAATTTTGCATAAATAGTTATTTATAGAAATTGAATTTTTCCAAACTAATTTATGTTCCTAAAAAACCTTAGGAAAAATGTATAAAACGATATTTTTACATCAGATCTTTGATTAAATTCTTATCCACTAGACTGTCTTTAAACCGACAACCACTTTCGCAAACGGCTTCAAACTCCAACCAAACTCACCTGCTGCTGGTGGCGGCATACCACAGATTCTTTCACTTTGGTCATTAACTTCCGCTCTCATTTCTCACAGAAAAAATTTTAAAAATAAAAAACAGACAGAGAGTTGCTTAAAAGAAATTGTCAAGCGTCGTTCCAGGCAGCCCAAAGGCACGGCGGGCATATTTATGAGGCCTGATAAGCCGAAGACTGGAGGCAGATGGAGCATATACATATGCCTCAGATCCCGGCCTGACTTGCCCCTAACCGACTTGGTTTATGCGTGTGAAAGCCGCCCGAGGGGACAAGATGGAATCTAGAGCAAATATTATGTAAATTTCCCGCTGGCCAGGAGGGGCCCCAGAGGAGGAGTAGGAAGTAGTAGGCGCTGGAAACCTGTAGCTAATCCTGGTGGGCGCTCGTGGAGAGCAACCTGCTTACCGTTAGAGCCAAGTTGGATTCAGCAAGCGGCTCGCTCGTTGGGTTTTTAATTACCAAATGCGAAATGCAAGCTGCGTAGAGCGTTTCAAACGCAGCCGACAGGCCAAGCTAACGGAGCACCAGCGTCCACCACATCCATATCCACATCCACATCACATCCACAGTCCCAGTAGAGGCGCCAGAACAGGATCAACAGCAGATGGAAATTAATAAGGCGTAAGAGAAAGAGGAAAGCGGAGCCGCCGAGTGCGTAAGCCAGCCGACTCCCCTTGGGCAGGCAGCGAGAAGAATTATGGCTTGCCACAATTGCATAATTTATGCGAAATTTATTTAATCTATTAGACGCTCTGACCCGCAACGATGGGGAGCGTTCTTCTCCCCCTCCTGCCCCACTGTTGCGCTCTATGATAAATTGCATGTCTAACTGCATGTGGCAAATTTATCATATTTATTTGTTGTCCGACTCTGCACTGCAGTGGCTTTGTTCCTGGCTGATGTGGGTTGTTGCACATTTGAGGAAATCCAAGATTGATCACCGAAAAGGCCAAGGGTTATAATGGTATTGTGGCGCAATCAATTCTGATTCCGCATATGAAAAGCTGCTCTGTGGTGTTATGTAAGCTATGACCAAAAGAATATAAAGTTCTTTGTCAGCGAAATTCAAGCGAATTGAGTTTGCCATGAATAGATTTTTGGGTTCTTTGTGAGGGAGGAGTCACTGACCGACTCGGTTGTGTTTATTTATTTATATTTTGCTTCTTTTTCAATGCGAAATAGATTTACATGTCCAAAGGCGGATTTTCTACTAAGGAAAGTCTGAACATTGTACAGTAAATATTAGTTAAAAGAAACTATACTCTTAGATGCCTATACATTTTTTTAAAATTAAGTATTATACTTTATAAGTTTTATATTAATAGGAAATATTGGAAATATTAAAATGCCGCAGAGAAAGATTTAGTTAAGTAAAAATATATTTTATTAAGGTTCTGAAATTTTAAAATTAAATTTCTTAATTTTTTTTTTCATAGACTAGTGAAGCAGGTTTTTTATTTATGTTTCGCTCTCATCAACCAAAATATCTTAGATTAACTTCTCTACCGATAATAGATATACAAGCAGGATTTCGCAGAATTTATACTTGAGCATTTTTAGTGCACTTTTTGCAATAACCTCGCTTACGTTTTATTTTAAAGGCCCCAAGAGATAATGAGTTCATATCTGCATATATACATATTAGCATCCAGTTAGTATAACTTTACAATTTTAAATTAGTTTAGCAAAAGTTTATAAATTCTATTATTTTTCCTCGTAATTTCTTCAAAGTCCATTTCTACTGTTATCCACTGTACCTTTCGCCTCTGTCATCGCATGTGGCTCCATCTGAATTCACAACACAATTTGCACACGCACGCACTAAAGTCAATGACATTGCAAAAAACAAAAAAAATATCCAAGAAAAAATGAGAGAGTGTTATGGTTGCCTTTTAATGACAACAATAACAAAAGCATTAAAACCAAAAGACCAGAAGACAGACGGAGGAGGAGATGGCTGCGAGGCACTCTTTAATGTCACGATGTGGTTTCTATTTTCTTATCTGGGCGCTCTCTGCCATTCATTTCGGTTAACCTGATTAAAAGTTTGCCATTTAATTACCCGCGTCGCTGCTCTTCATGGCAAAACTCATCAGTGCATGGAAAACAGTGTCTCTCAGCCTCGCACTATCTCGGTTTCGCGTGCGATAAAATCAGTAAAAAATGCTGTTAATTAATTTATTGAATTCCTTTCTGTCCAAATTCGAGCCACAACACAATTTACGAATGTGAATGCGGCGGGCAACTGTAAAATTCCAGACAGCGCCAAATGAACTGGATCAGGCTCATAAAGTGCCAGTGATGAAGAAAAGCTTCCCAGCCAGCCAGCTAGCCAGCCAGGCAGGCAGTGAGCTAACGAGGAGCCAGTTCGTGTCCCGAGTCTTTTGATATGCGCCTGCCTCGCACCGCCTGCAGCTGCTCACAGAGCGAGGAAAGATCAACAGCAGCATCAGCAGCAACACATGAATGCGTTTGAAGTCCAAATTACATGGCAAACGGGGAGTTAACCGCAGCAACCACAGGCAAGGGGGCGGGAATGACGGTTGGCGGCTGGGCCGGTGGGTTGGTAATTGAAAAGAAATGCCCAAGATGCATATCCCAAAAATGAACAAGTTAGGAAGCAATATCGGGGGGAATCCCGACTTTCAGATACCTGTTGAAATTAGTTTGTATCAATAATTTTTTTATTGATTTCAAATTTAAGTTATTTTTATTTAAATAAATTTCGTATTTTCTTTTGAGAGTCCAGCTAAAGCTAAGATGTAGTTGGATAATAACTAAAGGCTTTACCTTAATCCTACCCTCAAAATATTACTTGTGTAGTTTCAAAATTAAATTTAAAAATACTTTGGGTCTTAGGATCCATTATCTTTAGTTTAGAAGGCATATTTTCTTAACTGTCAGTTAGGAGTAACGACCCTTCAATGTGTGAAATAATAGCCTAAAGACCGAATTGAATCTAATTCATATTCAAATCCTAATGTTTGCAACTAAATAATCATTAGAGATTTCTGTAAACTTACCCAAAATATTTTTTAAAAAGTAAGAAAAATAATATTTTTTAATCAGATTGTAATGGCTTATAAATCCAGACAATTTCTGTGTTACCCTGTCTAATAAGAAAACCATCAGGAAACGGCAGCGGGCGAAGACAGTTAGCCGGCGGTCAAATCAAGCAATTTACCCAACCCCAAGCCCAACTGCCAAATGCCGGAGCATCCAGGAAGCAGGCGATTCTGCATTCCATTCTCGAAATGGTTTCGCTTTTCTTCAAGGGCAAATTGGATTTGGATTGAAGTTGAGTTGCAGTTGGAGTTTGGGTTTGAGTTGGAGCCATCTGACGCGACACAGAATACCTTCTGCGGTTGCACTGGATAGCCGGGTTGGGAGCAATGTGGATTCCAACATCGGTCTTAGTTCCCTAGCTGGCGCAAGCCCATAACCTTAGCCCGGTAGACGAGTGTGGCATTCATTCATGCTACGAGTATTTCCGCAGAATTTCAATTAAAATGTCGCCCAGACCGCTGCTCCTCCCTTTCGTTCCCGCAATTAAAAGAGCCGCAGACAAACGCAAACGCAAACAAAATAGTGGAGAAGAGGCGAATAGACGGAGAGATATAAATAAAAGGAGAAGAAAATGCTGTTAATAATGCCGCTTGGCATGTCAAAAACGGTTATTAACGTGGCCAGATGGCCAGGCATGCGATCTACGCCAGGAGAGTACTCCACACTCCATACTCCATGGACCATACACCATACACCATCCTCCAAAGACCACGGTCCACAGTACCTGGCCAAGTGCCTTTCAACAAGTTTGTACGAGCGGACAAGCGATGACCGTGGCCAGATGCAAGTTAACCCGCAGCCCGGCCATAAACTACGCACTTATCAAGATGCGTAGAGTGGAATGTCTACCCAAAAACCCAGTTGGACAATTATAAATCAAGCTGGCCGGAGTCTGGCTCTCTTGGTTTGTTTGTTTCCTTCGGCTTCCCAGTGCTCCGAGCTCTTCCCTTTTCGGCATTCTGGGCTGCGGCGCACGCAATCATCGCGCACCCGGGCCAAATAATAATGTCAATTGCAGGTGTGGGCCAAAACACGACACCGGCTCTTCGTTGGCTCCTTCTAGATCTTGGCTTTAGACCGCCATTCTGCGGCCGAATGCTAAATGGCCAATGCCCAAATGTGGCCGAGACAACGCCCACGGGTAACTATTTTGGGCATTAAGGCTCCTCGGCTATGCAAAGTAAAATATTACCGCTTTCAAATAACCCATCCTGCGTCTGCCAGCAACCTTCCTTTTCTATCCCCCAACTGTGGAGTCGCCGTGGCGACTGCAATAAATTTCCAGCTTGTTGTTATTTTGGCTGGCGGTCACTTGGTCAGTCGGTTGTCCCATATATGTGTGTGCGAGTATCGGCGAGTTAGCTGGAGCGGACACAGTGAAAAATTAAGAGAATAAGGGGTTATATGGGGGACTATACATTTAATTAGAATTTAATTAAATAAGGCTACTCAAGAGGACTTAAGGCTTCTGTTTTATTGCTTTATAAAGATAATTCAGAAAACTTACTTAATTATTTCCTGTTTAATTATCATTAAAAAATAAATTAAAATTTTCTCCGAGTGTCTCTAGAAAATGTTTCTATTCCGTTGCCGGTATGGACACCTTTGGCGGGTTGCTAAAGGCGCTTGGGTTGATTAGCCTAACCCCCGAGGAGATTTATGTGCTGACCCCATCGATAATTGTGAGAGCTCTCTACTAGGCCAAGACTCTGTTCCCGCGTTGTGGCCACAATTAGCAACTGGGTTGGGGTTGGGGGTTCAATAGGTGTTCGTTCGATCCTCGTCGGTGAGTTGGGTTCCCCATAATCGTTTGATTAATAGCCGATCGATCCGGCTATAGGAAAACCAACAAATTTTTGTGTGTCATCGCCCACAGAAATGTGTCAGATTGGAATCGGGAAATCGAATGGAATTCATTTGATAAATGAGATTTGCAGCAGCGATGAAACTCTCGTTTGCGGCAGCCACTTTTATGGCCAATTAAGCGTAAAAAGGCATCAGGCCTTGGCAACACCAGAATCAGATGCTGTCGTCGATTACATAAAAAGAAAAGGCAATTATATGCCGCATCGGGCACAGAAGTCTTCGCCATGCGTTTTTATACCGGGTTTGGGAACAGCAACAAGAACAACACTTTCTCGTGCCGGCAATTGAATTAATTCCTATGATTAGAGCCTTTTCCAACTATTTTCTTATTAATTTGTCTTCGCTATACAGTTAGTCAGAAGCGGAGGCACGTAGAGCTCCATTAGCCAGTCGGTGGTTATCCCAGAACTCTTCCAGTCAGCCCCCAGTCTCGGTCCCATCATCTCTGTAAACGCATTCCGCCTCCCTAAGCAAATGACTCAATAGGCTAAGAACAATGCCACTCGCTTTCGTTCGAAACTTCTTAGCGGTAAATACGGCTTGTTCTTCTACCATTTCTTCTCGATTTTGATCTTGTTGTTGGTTAGAGCAATTTGGCTTAAACAACAGCCAACACTGCAGAGGGAGCCAGGCGTGCTGGCCAAAGCGGAAACCAACAATTTAGCAAGTGCCGAGGCGCCGCTAGCTGAAAAATGTGTAAATAAGCGAATGAATGAGTGAATGAGAGTCGACTGAGTGAATACATTCTAACTAGACTGTGGCTGTGACTAGAAATTGTGGGATTTTAAAAGGTTCTTGGTGATAGTAGATGTTTATTTACATTTAATTTGAAATGTATTTATAAAGAAACAAGTAGGTTTTGTCTTATAAAAAGATATTATATCTGATATAAATCTGAAGTGCTTTTAAGTATTTTTAAACAGCTTTGTAAAACTTATTTAAAAGAAGATAGTGTTTGGAATTTTAATAGAATTCTATATCTGCAAGCTGGAGTTCTTTGGTTCAATCTCGGAAGCGGGCTCTTCTTTTTCTCAATAGATTTTATTTATAAATATGAATATGAAATTGTGGCACAATTTCTTTTATTATTTAATACAAGAATGCTCGAATGTTTTCTTTAATCTTGTAAGGAATTTACATATAAAAACTTCAAAGTAATTTGTTAAATTTGATAAAATTGCTTTGGCTTTTTAAAGCTACATATATAAGTTACCAGCTTTTAACAAAAACCACCGGAAATTTGTAAATCTCCAACCTTGCTGACTGCACCGGGCGGCATGGGAGAACAATAAACGTGACGTGGAAATAGCGACAAATTGTCAAGGGATCGGGGAGAGAAAATAAAAGGGAGAGCCGAAGACCGACCGTGTTTACAGTTACGTCACGCATTTGTCATCAAGCCGGGCTAACAAGGCCAAATTAATTCAAGCCAAGTCTGCTGCCAAGCATTCAACGTCGCGTAACAAGATGATGCAGATGCGCATGCAGCAGAGGCAGCAGCAACAGCAGCAGCAGCAGCAGAGTTGATTGGCTGACTACCTCTCACCTTGGCAATTAATAAATATAGCCAAGGAGCCCGCCGAAATAACCAACGAGGGATCGTCACAGTCGGAGTCAGAGTCAGTCAGGTGGCCAAAAGCGAGATCGAGCTCCGTCATGGGTTCCGTGTTCCGTGTGTATGCACAATGCCACATGAGGTGGCAGGTTGGAGCCGCTTTTTGCATGCAACATTTACGTTTACATTTACATCTGTTGACGCCGCCGACGACTGAGCATTAAGCTTATCCAGCTCGGCCACGAAGTCAAAGTCATGGTCAGGCCGGCGGCATCCGTTCTGATGCCCCTGGACGGGCTTACTGTTCATCCGCTCGCCTCGGCACTCAAGTCTAAACTGTTGTGTAATTTAATTAGCCAGCTGCGCATAATGTTCACGCCAAGTGCCAAACAGAGTTTCTGTGGCGCGGATTTACCGTTCCCAGGTGATGGAGCAGGCGCAGGAGCAGGACTGCTTCTGCATCTCATGTCTTAAATATGGCCAAAAGCGCGGCCAGTTGTCAGCCAAGTTGTGTGCCCCCGCCTAATCGATCTGGCCGCTAATTTAAGCGGTCATTTGGTAGCTGGGAACCGCAACTCATTGGTTTGATATTTGGCCTTAATGTGTGGCTATTGATTGAACCGCCAGTATCCGGCGACTGATGACTCTTCCCCTTGGAGGTAGAGGTGGCAAGCCAAGCTGGATGCTGGCTCTTGGTCAACCACTGACGCAATCAGCTGACGGAATCCGAAGACCAAGTTCTATAAATGGCAACCAGCAATTGCGTCATTGGAAACAATTAACCAACAAAAAGTTGTTGGCCGATAATGATGGAGGCGCAGAAGCAGACGACACCACTGACAGAGCGTTTGAGAGATGGAACGAATGGCCATTTGCGCCGGTCGTCGCATACAACTGACAGCCACTGTACACACAGGAGCAACACGAATGGGCCACTGTACAAACGAGATTGGGGAAGTACACAGGAAGGGTTTTAAGAATTTTTCACAAATGATTTAAAGAGATATATTACTCTTTCCTAATGAGATGTTTTGATTAGAATGATGAGTAACTTATTTATAAATATTTAAACCAAGAAACAATATTATTTTAGACAACAAGAATTTCTCTTAGTGCTGTGAGATGGTTTCCCAGAAAGAGAGAAATAACGCCTAGACCTGTAGAGGATCTTGAGCACTACAACTAAATGTTGTGCAATTATCACATTTGTAGCCCCATGTCGACCCCCACTGGCAAACCATGACTCCAGCTGCTAAACAAGTTTCTTTATTGAGTTCCCGTCGCATTTTGATGGATTTACGCGGCAACATTGACACATTGACACTGCTTAGCATATTGGGGGAGCCATTAGGAGCGGACAACTCCCACTTGGAAGGCGACTGGCGCTGACCTGCACTCCCGCTCCACCGATAACCAAACCCATGGCCCAGCTGCAGTTGAGGTTTTCTAATTTATTTTGTATGCATGGCCGTTAAGTGTAATTGGTCATTGAAAAGGATGATGAGGCCAGTTACGGGGGGAGAACCGGGAAAATTACCAGTATTTCCTGTGGCTCCGCCAGAAGATTGATGATAATCGTGCGTCGTGTGTGTCAAGTTAGTGGCCCAGGCCGGGCATAATCTTGGCGATAGCAGGCGGGTGTACGAGTGGGTATGTTTGTGGTGGGGCCCAGAATGCGCTATCACAGCTGAAGGCTTGTCATAAATGTGAAAGTCACAAATGGCACCTACTCCTACTCCTACTCCTCTCCTCTACCTGACAAATCGCCTGTTTAATTCCTCCTCGTGAATGGTGGGGAAGCATCCCCTGCCGCCTGCGTTTACCGTTGAGTGGCCAGAGACGCCTCCAGGCTTAACACTTCTCCGCGAAGAGTACCGAAAACAGTTTGCCGATCGCCCAGATCCACCGTACCGATCCGCCACCAGCAGCCAGAAACGTGACTAGAATCCCACACAGGGACTGGGACTGGGACTGGGACTGGGACTGAGATGGAGGCAGACCCGGGGAACAGTGACACAGGCAGAGAGAGGGATGAAGACAGACAGCGGAGACACTGAGTCAGACAATTGCATAATCTAGCCGTGGCCATGGCCATGGCAATTGCGATTGCGATTGCAATTTCAGTTGCACTTGCAATCCCAGACACAACCCCAAGATCCGCGGTGGGCACGGCCATGAAACAATTGTTGCAACATCGCCTGTAGCCCAAGGCTACACTAGGCGAAACCCAGCAAATATATATTGCACAAATTAGTATCTATCTTGTGGAGTTTATGGATCTATCAATCACCATTTCTGGGTTACTATTTTCCCCTGGGAAATTCATTTTTCTACTTAGACTAGATTTAAGACTTGAAGAAACTACTCTAATATGATTTACTTTACTAGTTTTAAAGTCAATGTTTTAAGAGAGTTTAAGAACAAGTTTTAGTGAACAAAAATTTAGTTCTTTTTATTATTTTCCTTCATTTTTGTATTAGAAAACCCTTGCAGCAGGTTGTTTTTACACTTCACTAAGATTACTTTGTATTTATTATATTTTCTCTCGGTGCAGACCAGCTGACTGCGGAGTGGGGACAGAGTAAACTCTGCTCAAGTGGTGGAGGAGGAGATGTCTTTCCCACCTTTCACGACTACTCCTCTCCAGAAGAAAGACAGAGGGGATGTTGGGGAACTGCCGGAGAGCTGGCGATGACTGCGGCCACAAAACGATGCCATTTGCATGGCAATGATTTGGTTATTTCGGCCTAAGCTGCGCCTCCTCGTCGTTGTCCTGGAGCTGGGAGTTAGAGAAGGAGTTAGAGGCGACTTGACTTGACTTGGCGTGGCTTGTAAACGATTTTGCACGCTGCAATTGTCGGCGGCAGTGGTTGCTGCAGTTGTTGTCTTATTGATTTGTGCATTCATTTGATTGTGCGCGCGCATTTGTTGCCAAATTGTTTGAAGGAGAGCCGGGCCAGGAACATTGTCGTGGCTGCTGATTGCGATAGGAATGGGAGAGAGAAGAAGAACCTCCTGGCAGAGTTGGTGGTGCTTGCCAGGCTGTCTCTGTACCGTCTGCAGCAGCAGCAGCATGTTTGCCCCTGTTGATGACTCCCCGAATCTGCCGCGACGACGCCGGGTTTCCATGGAACTTCGCTACGGGTCATTTTCGGCTGTAATGTTATCTCTTTTAAATTTATTGTTAATGGAAATTTATGCTCCTCGCTCCGCGGTTGCGGCAACAAGCCGCAAACATGATTGCGACCAGGCGGCAGGGCATGCTCATGTGGCACGTTTTGCTGATTTGTCATGTTCGCAGGTTAAATGCTAATGCCTCCTCTGCCATCCGGACTCCCACTCGGCCACTCGATCCGATTCCAAGAACAGTTCCTCTGATCCGACGACCATTAGATTCCATCCGAATGTGGGTTAAGTCTCGCCTCGTCTCGCCGCTCGGCGTCTTTGCACTTTGTCTCGGAGCGGTTTAGGGTTCTCACGAGTTGGCTTGCCCCATAAAAATGGTGTCAAATAAATTGTAATCAGCGGCCGGCAATAAAAATTCAATAAAAGAAGTTGCAGAAAAGCCAGGCAAGGGCCAAACCATTTGGAAATTCAATTATTTCAAGCCGTCTGCGCCGTCTGCAGTCTCGCCCACCGGCTAACATTCGGCACAACAACTTTATTGGACAAGACTTTGGCTCTGGGTCTGGAGCTTGGGTCTGTCCAGCTTTTGGCTCCAGGGTCCCCGCTCGGTGGTCATCCTTCCGTGGGCGTTCCTTTTTAGGAATGTTAAGGTATACATTGTTTATAGGGTGTACTGCTTGTAGTAGACTACTAGTTAGGGAAATTTATAAGAAGAAAGGCTTTCAAAAATATTGAAGTAATGAAAATGCTTTCTTTGAAGAAATTTTAAATATATACTTTACATTAACAATTATTGTCTCTATTAACCCTGTTTCTACTTAGACTCTGCCCCTTAAATACACAAGAAATATGCTATGAGTCCAGCCTTAACTTCATTCACATTCCCATTTCCATTGTATCCCATCCGCTTGCAGGCAATAAATAGACCCTTGTCCGTCCCTAATTTGGAGAGTCCATCAGGCTATTTCAACACCTCATCTCCGGCATCCTTAATGCGGCCTTAATGCCCTTACCTTTATATTTGCTTTATTAACTGGATTTCTACTCGCTCCCGTGTGCATTCTCAGCGGAAGTCTTGGCACAGCTCGTGGGCTGAACCGTCTCTTATTTTAATTTGCTCGGGCGCCACTTGCATTACGCCCACCTTGAAGCTGCTGCTGTTGCTCAGATTACACAGCTTTTGTCCACAGTCCCATAGACTGCTGGGATTTTGTGGGAGAACAACAACAGCCATTGCAATTGCATCGCCAGCTCAGTTTTTAATTGCCTCGCCGGGTAGTGTTTTTCCGCGTTTAATGCCCGATCTCATTGTTCGTTCGGCTTGGATTTCACTCTCGCGAATGGCTAATTAAAGCAAGTTATTGCATGTCCACAACTCGCATTACCGATGAGAGCATTTTCCGGTGTACGCGGGACGCGAATTCCGCCCAGAAATTGCGAAATTTGCCATGGCCATTAGTACGAGATTAAGTAGTTAGAGTCAATTATTTAAATTAGTTTTGCCATCTGCAATGGTGGCACCACCACCAGGAGGAATAGTTGGTCTGTCCCAGCCTGCTGCTCCAAATCCTGGACAACTAATGGCCTCGTCGGCAAAGCATTTAAGCCGATAATTTCGTGGCATCCTACACATGTTCGACGGTAATAAGATTTTGATTGCCCGGCCCGAGCTAAAATTATGCCAAAGCCGAGACCCATGGACGACGACAGCTTCGCACAAGTAAAACTAAACCAAAGCTGTGTCTGAGTGTGCCTTTGGCTAATGCCAGGTTTTTGCTTTCCACCGGGCCCCAGAAAGTAGCCCTGCGGGTTTATTAAGCCACCTCGATAAAAAAGACAACGCCAAGCGATGCACTTAGACAAATGTAATGTAAAATATTAGGGAAATACCTTTGGAGCTAACTAGAAAACAACAAATAATAACGAGATGTGTGTTAAGAGAGTGCCTTCATCATTTTAAGAGCATTGTGTAATTATATTAAATTATAGACTTGAGCCCAATTTGATGTCTGTTATCGTTAGTATACTTTTCTCGGCTGATTAGTCATTTGTTCGAGTGTAATGATAGAAGGAAAACAAAAGACTTAGGCCACAAACTCGCTGCTCAACACATGGCAATTATGTTTGGCAATTGTTTAGTGTTTGCTGCTCGGCTCAACTTCATCTCGTCAACGTCTGATGATGACGATGATGCCGATGATGATGATGATAGGGGGCGTGGCCCGGCTAGCCAGTTCAGAATCCAGTCCAGCTGCGATCACTGAACGACATGCTAGCCCACTTTTTACTATACACGAAGAAGAATGTGGAAGCGGCAGCCCCATTTATCCAGTATCTCTCCCCTCTTCCCTCTTTGCTTTTAGGCTCCCACAAAGTGCACTGCGCAGAGGATCAGATGAGGGTGGACATCGGTCTGCCAGAGGCGGCGGACTCCAAGGACCAGAGTGCCCCGCAGATATATCTGGAGGGACTGAAGGGATATCCGGATGTGCGTTGCCAGCCCCAGATTGATGGCTCGCTAGCCGTATTCCGGCTGTCGCTGAGTGACTTTTACGAATGCGGAGTCACGAGAATGGTTAACCAGCTAACGGTAAGCACAAGAGATCACCCAGGTGGTGAACGAGTCCTGTAATTTCTCCTCCTCTTGCGGGCTTCCAGGGCAAGAAGGTGTACTACCACAAGATCATCATCGAGTCCGCCAACAGCAAGGAGATTGTCAGCGTCAAATGCATCACCAGCAGCAGTCCCGCCTATAACGTCATGATGAATGCGACCACCACCAGCTCCAGCTCGATGTCCAGCGGTGGCCGTGGCCTGGTCAAGCGGGATGTGCTGCCGGCGGGTTTCCAGGAACCCGAGTAAGTCTCCCCCAGCGGGCACACGCTCTCCGGATCTGGTGCTGTCTCCCCATTTTTAATTGCCCATAAAGGCAAACTGCATCTATGCACATTTTTATGGGCAATCTATGCAAAAGTTTATGGCATATTAAATGCCGCATCCAGCCCTGTTTCTAGCCAAGATCAAACCGAGGGCCATAAATCAAACCTATCCCAGCATATTGCCTCCTACTCCCTCGCTCTCTCTCTGGGGTACTTCCGCCGCTCTGTATTTCTCTCCCTCTCTCTGGGCTCTTCCAAGAGTTGCCATTACCAGGAGGTAATTAGCCGCCAAATCGACGCCGGCGGCTTCATATGCGTTAATACCTCCACAGTCAATTTAATTGCGGGGCGTGTCGGGGTCCGTCTGGTCTCAGCCAGCTCCTCCCCTGCCGCCCCTGATCGAATATAATGTTTGTTTTTCAATGCCCGGCGATGATTTACTACCTTCGGCCGGGTCCTTCCCCACCGATCATTAAGAGCTGGAATTGCCTGGCTAGGCGGTACTGAACCACTTGATTTGATATTCTTGCAGGGATCTGGAGATCACCACGTCGCTGACCAAGCGAGCCCCAGAGCCGCGACTTTCCATTGGCGTTAGCCAGGACGGACAGAAGTTCACCAGGGATTTGACAGTCAAATCGGTGAGTTATGCCCTCAAAGAATTATAGTAAAATAAAGTATTATTTAAGAAAGCAGGTGCTTATAGCTATTTTAAATATAAATTGTAGTTTTATGAATCATTAAAATCCAGAGCTAACGTTGTTAAAATCATACAAGTTATAACTTCCATTTGAATATTTAGAGTCTAGACTTTTAATTTTTATACAAATATATTTTTTCATTATAACAGGGCACCCCTTTGACCATGGAAATCAACCTTGATGAGGACTCTGCACCAGTTTATGGCCTGGGTGTGAACTATCTGGATGTGACGGATACGCATACGTCCTCGGAAACGCTTATCTTCAAGGGGTAGGAATTTTTTTAATTTTTAAAAAGAGTTAAATCACCTTTACTTACTTTTTTAAACTCCTATGCAGCTGCACTGTGGATCCATATCTCTTCGAAAACTTCAACACCATCGATGGGGATATTTTAAGTGCCAAGTTTAAGGCCTTCAAGTTCCCCGACTCATCGTATGTTCAATTCCGGGCCACGGTCAACGTGTGCTTGGACAAGTGCCTCGGCACCCAGTGCTCAAACAACCAGGTGGGCTTCGGCAGGCGCAAGCGGGAGATCAGCACGGCGAACAAGGTCTACGAAATATCGCTGGCCATGTTCCTGCAGGTGGAGGATATTGAAGGAGTCAATAAAAGTAAGTTTTATATAGCTAATTTAAAAGATATTGTTAATTAATATTTTATGAACTTTAAGCAAAAGTATAGAAAATAATGGGTGGCCTTTGCATCAGCTTCAAAGCCATATAATCATAAAAAATCTCAATTACTAAACCTGTTATATGGCTTTATCTTCTTGTTGAAATAAACTCACACCTAAGAGTGGAGGTGATGAAAATTCTATGGTAATTTTACATAAGCCTAGACTTTAACAAATAGTTTTTTAATTCTTTATTTTTGTTTATATGTTTATTACACTTTTAAGAGGGTTTAGAGCTTCAGGGAAAATATTTAAGCAAGAAAAATTACTTGCTTTATGTGAGAATAATACAAGTTAAATTAAAATTTTAAATATATGCAAAGCTTAACAATAAATTATTTAACTCCCCTTCCTTACCCTTCCTTAGATGAGGTCCTGCAGCTGGAGGAGAAACTGCGAGAGTTGAAGCTGGCTAATCAGCGCCTCGCCAGGAATAGTCGCGGCAACTTCGCGGAGGAGCAGACGCCCGCCAGTGCTCAGCCCGCCTTTGTGGTGGACGAACGGGAGCTGGGACACCTCAGCTCGGCATCGGGATCGGCATGGAACGGGCTCACGTTGGCCCTCTGGACGCTGCTCGGCGCTGTCCTTAGTTGGCGGCTGATGCAGAAGTTGTAAATCTCTCAAGGTGTGAACGGCGTGCGAGTGCAAGGAATGCTAATCAGGTCGGAATTGCGTGCAGTGGCAATGAAGAAAGGAGGGAATATTAATGTACTACCTAACTACTAATATATACCTATACTTGATGTAACTGCCATTTACAAAACGTAATTAACTTTAAACGTATGCGTGTAGCTTAAGTTTTCTACGACTTATGGCAGGCGACGTGGCGGCATTGCGACACAAAACAGACAACAGACAACAGTGATTCTTATAAAAATACACAAAACTCTTACATACTATATATAAATATCTGGAGAACTTGATGAACTCGGTCTAACTCATAAGCACCTACTAGTCTCTTAAGTGTAACTGTTAAGCTAATTTAATTAACGACTAAACTAAACGAATTAATTGATTAAACAGAGCTCTGATTGAAAGGATTATATGGAATATGTTGTTTTATTTGTATATGGAGAGTGTTGTTACATATATAGGGGAGAGTGTGCTCCAATGGATGGAACGCAGTGCTTTTACAATGAAAAAGTCCCAAAAACCTTGTCAAAATTCCTCTCAAAGCCTTCGAAAATCCCATTTCTCTCCGAAATCCCGCTGAACACCGCTTTGAGCCCTGCAATTCTTGTTCTAATACCGCCTAGATCCCTCACAAATCCCAAATTTCGCTCGTTTTCCGTTATAAATATTTTTTTAATTTTTTTTGAACTAGTTCAAAAGTGCTAGAGCAGAGCGTACAACCGATTGTTTGCTGAGACCATTGGTGTTCCTTTGTTATCGATAATATAATCGATATTATTTCTAGCTTGAGGAATATATTAAAGGTGGCTCTGCGGTCACACTGCACTTTATATGGTTTATTTTTTAAAATATGCAAACAAATTACGAACAAACACGTAACCAATAGCAGTTAAACAAGCTGCCCACTGAAAGCCAGGCGAACAAGCAACCGACAACAAACACCCCCAAACCCAGGAGCAGCGGACGGGCCCAGAAATTACATAGTCTTCCAGCGGAGCAGGCAACGTGAGGCTAATCCGCAATTCGATTTGGCACAATATCCGCTACCCAGAGCCCAGATTCTGCCAGGCTGGCGCTGGCGCTGAGCTGAGCGCTGGTGTGTGACGTGCGACTTTCGACCCGCAGCTGCGACAATATTGCGTGGATGCCGACAACTCCAGCTGGGCCCGTGCCCGATGGTGGACACGCTCTTTGGACACGGGCGCTCGACTCGGGTGCTCTGCGTTCGCGACAGTAGAGAGAGCAGCGCGAGAGGGCTTCCAATCCCACCGATTAGCCGGCTTAATGTCAGTGCCACAGCAGCAGTAGCCGCAGCAGTAGAGACGCATTGCTGCCAACGCCACCCCACCAATACCCAACCCCAGCCCCAGCCACAGCCACGACCCCAAGCCCTAGTCCAAGCCCCCGAAGATGCGCTCGCGCAAGGTGCTGCTGGTGATCGGCTTTCTGGTTACTTGGACCTACGCCACATACTACCTTCTGCTGCGCAACACGAGCGTCCACAATAGCCGCAACCAGGCACACCAGGCGTACCGTGTCAACACACAAGCCCGCGAGGCGAACCAGAAGAGCCACCACCTGGCCAAGAGCGTCTTTGAGTTCGTGAAGCTGAAGTACCTGGAGTCACAGGTACCGCTTCCACCGCCGACGACGCCGCAAATCAGTATTGTGGCCGCCGAGATATCCGGCGAGCTGCCCGAGCAGCTGGCCGCCAAGCCGACACCGGCGCGTATTCCAACGAAAACATATCTGGCCAATGGCGAGCCCGTCTTCCCCGTCCTGGTCTTCGCCTGCAACCGTGTGTCGGTGAAGAAGTGTATCGACAATCTGGTCCAGTACCGGCCCAGCATCGAACAGTTTCCCATTATAGTGTCACAGGTAAGGAAGACTTAATATCCTTTTAAAAAATATTTTATAGTTTTTCTGCTTTTGCTTAGGACTGCGGAGATGAGCCCACCAAGGAGGTAATCCTGTCGTACGGCAACAAGGTAACCCTCATCGAGCAGCCCGACCTTACCGACATCAAGGTCCTGCCCAAGGAGAAGAAGTTCAAGGGCTACTACAAGATAGCGCGACACTATGGCTGGGCCCTGAACACCACCTTTGGCGTGGGCTTCGAGTTCGTGATCATCGTGGAGGATGATCTGAACGTGGCGCCGGACTTCTTTGAGTACTTCCTGGGCACTCACAAGCTGCTCAAGCAGGACCCCAGCCTGTGGTGTGTATCCGCCTGGAATGACAATGGCAAGGCTGCCGTGGTGGATGCCTCGCAGCCAGAGCTGCTCTACCGCACCGACTTCTTCCCCGGTCTCGGCTGGATGCTCACCAAAGACCTGTGGGCCGAGCTGTCCGTCAAATGGCCTAAATCGTGAGTACATACATATCTACAGTTTTGTCAACCTCTCGCTAATTGTTTGTTAAACGTTGTAGCTTCTGGGATGATTGGATACGTCACCCGGCCCAGCGGAAAGATCGCGTGTGCATTAGGCCCGAAATATCGCGTACTCGAACATTTGGAAAAATAGGCGTATCCAAGTAAGCGATTACGCAGCTACATCTGTTTTCTAACTGCTCATTATTTGTGTTTTTCTTTTATCAGCGGCTTGTTCTTTGATAAGTATTTAAAGCACATTAAACTCAGCGAGGATTTTGTGCAGTTTACAAAAATAAATACAAGCTATTTGCTAAAGGTAAGTAAATCAAGTGAGCAGTCATTGCATGTCCACAATAATTACCATTTTGCTTTGATTTCAGGACAATTACGATAATACGTTTTTGCGGCGCGTCTACACGTATCCCATTGTCACGTACGACGAGTTGCGTCGCAACCTGATAAGGTGAGTGGATTTTTTACACTCCCCAAGCTTACAAAATGTCACGTTTGCTCTTTGTAAAACCTAATTTTTCTTACGTTAACCCTTTTGTGGCTAATATTGTTTATTTTCTTTAAAGAATTGAAGGACCTGTGCGCATTCAGTATACCACACGAGAGCAGTACAAACGAACAACCAAGATGCTGGGGCTAATGGATGATTTCAAGGTGAGTCTATACATGATACCTTTCTTGAACAAGTCTTAACTTTATAATCCTTTCAGAGCGGCGTTCCCCGGACTGCCTACCACGGCATCGTTTCCTTCTACTACAATAAACGACGCGTGCACCTGGCTCCCAATGCCAATTGGAAGGGCTACGAGCTATCGTGGAGCTAACGACGCTAAAAAGAGACAGAAATCCGCCAACTCCAACTGCAACTCCACCTTCAACCAACACACACACTCACACAGCTAGCCCAGTGTGCTCGCTATACCAAATAATAGTCCTATGAATTATTTTATTTTTGTTTGACCAATTAGCTAAGTTGTAACTATGGAATCTCCTTTAACGACCAGCTGTGGCCGTAACAAAATCAAATCAAATGAGTCTCCACTATGTATAGTATAGTTAATTCAAGGCAATGAATTGTACATAAGTCAGTGTCGTTCGCTTCTTTCCCTCAGCCTAACGTGTTGAGTTGCAAATAGTTAAGTTATAGTATTCCTCGTGTAGCTCATAGCATTTAAGTTAAATCAACTCGAGTTCTAGCTGCGTAACGGGCGTGTAATATTTGTGATTTGTGATTATTTAATTTACATTTATTAATTGTTGAGAGAGTAACCCATAACCGACCCACAATGTAACATAGAATAGCAATAACTAGCGCTAGAACTGTAACTAGAACTAGGCCAGCGGCACGTCGCGTCGGTCAGGTCTGAAAATGTGTGCCACTCTCGGCTAGTTGTAATGGAATCTACACAGACGAGACACAACATTACCCCCTATGATGACTACCCTTTGTATGAGCATATTTTTGTGTGTGAGAACATAAATTCTAAAGATAACAAGACACCTCTAGTTCCTGGTTTTACTCTGCTGCGGGCGCCTCTTCATCCTCGTCCAGCTGCTCGCAGTCGATGTCGCTGCACTCCGACTCGGATTGCGTGGGTCTCCGGCTGCGCTGGGCTTGGTTTAATCCATCGTGACCGTAGGTTGTGGCTCCGCCATTAGCGGGAGTGCTCCGATTTTGCAGGAAGTTGGCATTGGCATCCCCGAAAACCCGCTCCAGCTCGGCCAGGCCATTGGAGGAGCCGGTTTCCGTTTCCGGCGGCAGAGTGGCGTACTTCAGCTGCAGATAGGCCTCGCTCTGTGGATGTGGCGGCGCATAATCCACATAGCTTCCTGCGTACGACTTGCAGCGTGGTATATAACTAGCGGAGGAGGGCACACCACCCGCTGCCGTCGGTGGCTTGGCCACTCCAAAGGGCAGGGCAAAGTTGAGCGGCTGGCCTCGTGCCAATATAGCATTGCGAGCACTCTCCATGACACTGGGTCCCGGAAGTGGAGGCATTCCTCCAGCCGTGGCATATGGTCGCATGGGAGATGGAGTGGCCGAAGCTGCAGCCAGGGGCGCTGCCGATCCGCTGCCATTCAGCATGATGGACTGAATGGGTGTGGGACCCGTGGGCGTTTGGCTGAAGAGCCACAACCTGTCGCCAACCACCATTGGCCTGGCCAATCCGCCAATCCCCAGCTGGGCGTAGTAGTGCGAGGCCAGCGTCTCCACATCCGAGGTGTACTTGCGTTTCCACTTGGTGCGGCGGTTTTGGAACCAGATTTTGATCTTAAGGGAAAGCGGGGGAATTTGTATTAAATTTAAATATTAATTTCAATGTTTAGATATTCCCACCTGCGTCTCTGTGAGCTGCAGCTGCTTGGCCAGCGCCGTCCTCTTGGCCACGGACAAGTATTTGCCCCGCTCGAATTCAGTTTCCAGAGCCTTGATCTGGGCTGCCGAGAAAGCGGTTCTTGGACGCTTCTTGCGATCATCGCCAAGGGCTGCAACGGATTTAAAATTGGGAAGAAAAATTCAAATGAAGATCGCCCGAATCTTAATTAGACATTTATTGCTACCGACAGCGGCCATTCTCGGAAGCAGTGCCAACTATTTTCGCCTAATTGTAATTTGTCGATCCGTTGGCAAGGTTACCCCCAGTCTGCGTCGCCCGAAGACGCTTACGTTTCAATCAGAAAGTTGTATTTCACTTAGCCAAGGCGTCTAATTGGCCATTTGGTCGTACATACATACAATACATTCTCCTGACCGAGAACAAATTGTCATATAAATTCCTCCTTTACGGGTGGAAGGCGCACTCGCTGTGATCGCCTTCGTTCTTTGTTTGCTTTTGACATTTGCATCATTAACGGATGGCGGTGGGGGCTGCTGCGAGGGTGCGAAAAATTACGGTGGCACGCCTCCTTCTTTTTTGTCACTCGCAAAGCTAATTTTTGACCATTTGTTTCTTGATCGCACAGATGACAGATGAGATCACTCAGCCATGAGCATTATTCGGTCAGGTGGGAGAATATTTTGTGGATACTTAAGTCGGAGATTCTTATGGAAAAAGTGTTCCAACTAAACGTATTTTAAATAAAATATGAAAGTTATTTGTTTTATTATGAAAAAAAAAAATCTTACACCTTATAATTTTCTGAGAAAAGATAGGGCTTTACTAAAACCCCGTTATTTTAGTCAGAAGTATTTAAATAAATTATATATATATTCTTGATCAGCATCATCAGCCAAGTCGATCTAGCCATGTCCTATAGAAAAATTGCTCTTCTCCATTTTTTTTCAAAATTGTAAAAGGGTTTGGTTACATTATTAAAATTCATAGAAATTATTAAAATGTAAAATCAATATGCTGACTTGTTAACCCAAAGAAAAACTAGCACAGCAAAGCTTTTCGAATTAAAATGAATGCATTTTTGGCTTATGACTGATACCTGAAAAACTTTGATTTGCCCACAAATTGATCAAATAAAAATATTGATTTAAATTGAAGAGCATTAATAATAAACTTTGAAATAACTGCAGGATTCAACTAATTAATCAACTAGAAAACCCCTTTTTTTGTAATTACGTTTAACAAAATTAATGGATTATTTTTTTATGCATACTATTAGTGCTATAATTCTTTATAATATATTTAATGGCTAATAAATTTTTAGACACACAGTATGGACATTATCTTTTATTGTTTAATATCTTAATACCTCCGAAAACAGATAGTGGTCTATAAATCAAGCAGATTAAGTCATACATGATGTACTTTTTTTAAGTAGAAAGATTTGTACAATAATTAAAAAATGTGGTATTAAATAAGTTCGAATTTGGTTTTTGTTTATATGTGTAATTTGAAAATAAGATTTTCTGCATTTTCCAGCATAGTAAAATGTCTTATTATTTATTAATGGCTAAAATAAATGTAATCTACTGATATTGGTAATTAAAAATGTCCATTGCGTTTTCAAAAATTAATAACTGTATATATTTTGTGAAGATTTTCATTAGATAATCCAATTTAAATCTTGTTTTTCTAAAGTTAATTAAGTCTTGATTAGACATTTTAAAATCAGCCCCTGTATCTTTTAAAAATCAGTCTTATTTTTTCTACAAAACTACCCCACTCCTTCAGAAAACGTTTTAATTAAAAGCAATCCAAATTATTAGCCCACTATATTTTCCAAAATAAAAATATTTCCACACAAAGGCTTTTCATATTATATGTAGTTCCACTACCCGATATCTTGCAATCGCATATCAATCATACGCACCGTTGCCGTCGTCAGAGGCCAGATCGTTATCACTTTTGCCGTCGTCTAGGGTGTCCTCCAAGCAGCTCGATGTAGCAGGACTTGATACACGCGAAACATCACAAATACCGCCACGCCCACTCTCATCCTGCACCGAATCCGAAAAGGTACTGGAGGCACGCACTTCCGGCTTGGCCAGGATCTGTTCGATTGAGAAACTGTGTGGATACCGACGCACCGCCGACTGCGAATTCATATTTCCTTCGATTTTATTTGATTATGCGATTACGATAAAATTTCTAGAGTGACGGGATCAGTATCCTTATAGTTATTGGGAGTTCGCACAGAACAGAGAACAGCGCGCGTCGAGATCTTACGGAAAACTAATTTGAATATTCAGAGCATCCTGCTCACTGGCCGATTTCTTTCAAGATGATCGCCGGGCGGGGCGTGGCCTAAGTCCATCTAGCTGCCTCCTGCTCTCTCTCACTAGTACCGCCGTGGGACAGAAAGAATCAGGAACAGATTCCGATTCCCTCGGCAGGCAAACAGATGTGGGTTTATTTTTAAAACATGTGTGAAATTGTGGGGACGAGGGCGTGGCCTGCGCTCACAGCTCCGTCTATTATATGGATGTGTGTTCGGTCTCGTTTCTTGTCGCCTCGCCGTGATTAAAAGTCATAATTTTTGGCTAATTGTCTACAAGTAGCGCTATTTAATATTTCGATGGCTGGCTAAATATATTTAATACGTTTGCCAACATATTTCATTCGCTTGATTAACGAGCTGCCGACCAATATGAGGCAACTGGATTTGGTTTCAGTGCATTGGTGTGCGGGCACGTGTCCAGTTTTTGGGGAATTTATATTTAATAATAATATTTTTTTAGAAATT
Organism: Drosophila ogumai; assembly: GCA_018904815.1. NCBI lineage: Eukaryota > Metazoa > Arthropoda > Insecta > Diptera > Drosophilidae > Drosophila > Drosophila ogumai. The sequence continues at coordinate 70,277 of JAEIIJ010019867.1, read as the reverse complement.
GTTTTAAAATTTTTTTAATACAATACACTAAATATTTTTAGAATGGGACTTAAGAAATATTTTATTTAATAAATTTGGAATTGATTCAACTATAACTGTTATATCAAGTAAATGTCAATGTTTTAGTCAATTTTCAGAATTATTATTTATTTCAGCTTTAAATTAAATTAGTTCCTATAATCATATTAAAAAAAAATACTTATAGAGCAAAAACCTCAAAAAACAACGCTAATATTTAAACCTTAAGATAGAATTTGGCTTGATTTTGTCACAGCAAAACTAATTATACTTTATGCTCAATAACTTTCAAAAATCCTTATTCAAAACTGTTGCTGTTTTTTGCTTATATACAAAAATAAAAATATAAAAGGCAGATATGGTTAATAAATTTGTAAATATAAAATGTCCATTAACAAATTCAATTTAAAAGTGTAGTAAGAATGGTTTCTTAGGTCCTGAGCCTTACTTTATGTTCTGTGACTCCTCCTCAAATCCTTAAACCTTTTCAAAATCTACTTTTTCAGATCAAAATGAATAAAACTAACACTAGAGTAACCAATACCCTGCCTAACCAACCACAAGCTCCATAGGAAACGTTCATTAATTCGAAATTATGAACACATAATTTAGTTGAATGCGATCCCCACAGAAAAACAGTACCAAGAAAAAGGCAAGGCAAGGCCCGAGTGGAGGGGAGGTCTTGAGAAATTAGCCTGCGGCATGGGCGACACTAGTTTCCATTCCAATTGGCCAGCAGCCAACTCCACGTCATTTACTGTGCTACAGGGTGCCGTGTGGTGATCTGTCGTGCCGTGCTGTGCCTTGACTGGATGCCCGTGTGTGATAACGTCTTAATTATTCAGTCGCGATTCGAACAAAATATGTGAAAACACGTTAATTAGTCGCCAAGATCCGAGAGCGAAAGGGCGGCGAGGACGAATCGCCTGGCATCCATTTAGCCGGCCGAGCTGTCAGTTTTATTTAACTTAATGAGAATAGTGGCGGGACGGGGGGATTCGGATCTGCTTATGGGACCGCATGCCCGAGTGTCGCGGGCACTCAAATCAAAATGACAACTTAATTTTCATAATTGCGCTTAATGAATATTCGACTATTGCTTGCCATATTTCAAATTCCGCTGCCAGACGAAGTGCAGACTTTGTTTCGGCTTTTGGCATTTCGAATTATTTTCCGGTTTGATGGCCCCTTTTTTTCGGGGTTTAAGTTTTAGGATAACCATTATTTTAACCGAATTTTATTTGGTTATATTTTTCAAATGATTGAAAAGGATAAAGACCACTTGAGAGGAAGTCTGCGTCACAATTATAGAATAGACAACCAATTTTTAAAAAATTTAAACAGTGAGTCGAGTAACAAGCACTTATAGGTTCAAAACCCTAGGAAAAACGATATTATTAAATAGATTTTCCCACCTTTTAATTAATTATAAATGACAAATATTTACTACATTGAGAAATTCGCCACATTCCTTGTCTTCGCATAAAATCTCAACTCAATTCTCCCATCCTATTGACCCTTTGGCCGGTTATTGCATAAGATGTCAACCCTTAACCTAACCAGATCGCCCCTTTTGATGATCGCATTTAACGCTAAATGGAGCGCAACCGTGTCTGAATTTAATTAATAACCAAGCATGCATCTCCATTATAAATCATCACTTCTCAAGTGTTTGTCAGGCGCACGCAGCATAAATCACAGCCGGAGACCCGCCGAGTCCCGGGCGGAGTTGCACTGGCAGTCGCGTGGAACAGTCCGTCCTCCGCCTGGAGATTCTCCACTTTTTGTATTTAGTTTTAATTTTTTTGTATCCCCTCTTTTTGTCATCGCATCCAGCTAATGATGCATCAAGTCCTGCGGGGTGTCAGCTACATCTAACTTGGGTATCGCTGGCACATCGATCATTGGCCTGCTTGGGCCAAACATCTGTATCGTTGCCTGGGACACTCCCACGCCATTGCCTCTGGCATATTCTTGAGGTTTCCGATTACGTCAAAGGTGGAGGAGTTGGAGGTACCTCCGATTTGGAGGGATTCCTTGACTGGGCGTGCATTGAACTCTTTGGGAAATCGTATCCTGATTAATTCTCTGGGCTGTCTGTTTGTTTGTCCCTGGGCTAATTTGTGTGAAAAACTAATAGAGGAGCAAGAAAAGCTATGGAAATTGGATGCTGGGTAAAGTGTTAGAGTATTTCATCTGCTAGGAACTCTACAGGTTGTATCCTTAAACTTCAATATAATATTTTCTTAAATACTTATTTTAAGGTATTTAAAACAACCTTATTTTCTTTACCTTTCTCCTCCTAATTAATTGACTTCGTATGGTTATGGTTAGCTTATTCCTTCCGCAACTAAAAATGAAACAAAAAAATGTTTAACACATTGGATTGTCCTTCCGTCATTCTGCTTCCTTGAGTAATATCCATGAATCATGACTCCCCTCTGTCCAAAGGCTGCTGTTAATTTCATTCATGAAAACTTCCTCAGGAGAGGAGGCAACCATCCAAAATCAGACCAGCCTACGCCTTATAAACTGACAGATATAAATAATAATTAAGAAAAAATGAGAGAGAATGAACTGCATATTATTAATTTAATGTGCGCTCGTTTCGAATTCGGAGTTGCTGCTTCTCGGATCTCTTTTCCGAGAAACATGTTTGGGGAGGAGCACGCGGAGTAAAAGGCGTCATTCCCGTCCCGTTCCGTGTTTATGTTTCAGGCGAGCAGACAAGACCCATAAATTACAACCAATTATCAAATTAGATTTTTACAAAACATGCAGTTTAAATCATATAGAAGTGCTTGGAAAACGCTTTTTACGACACAATCCGGGGATATTTCATTTCCGTGCGTTTTTTATGGAACGAATGGGGTCTTTATATCTCGTTTTCTTACGGATCAAATAAAGAATCAATGCGGATTCATGGCCTGCTGATGGCGGCATTTAAAATATAAAGAAAAGCAGAGCAATTGGAAAAATTAGCAGACAATGCGAGAATGACAACTACGGGCAATTAATTTGGTGTAATTACTCAGGGCTGCGTCAGGCGGAGTGACAGATCTGGAGATGGAGTCGTGGCTGTACGTGTCTCGGGTGCGGAGGGCGCTGTGTTGCCACCTCAACGCATCGATGCCACTGATTCTCCTCCTCGATCTCTCCAACAATTGCGGCGGCATTTTAATGAGCCAAATGCGATGGCATCTCCCCTCGAGTGGCGGCAAATTACCCCAAATGGAAAGTGGTAGCAGCAGCTCCTCTAGTGGCTTCTACTAATTGACATCGGCATAGTCGTCGTCTTCGTCCCAGTCTGCGATATCAAACAGTTTCACGCACAAATTGAAACTGATAATTGTGCCGGGGCAGATTTATGGGGCTAAGTGATGAGCATATGTTGTAATTAATTTCCAAGAAATTATTCCCAACGCAGATCCTTGCAGATCTCCGATCTGATTAAAAGTCTTGCTGTCCTACGGATCAATTTCCTAAGCCCTGTAATCCCCCATATTTGAGGTGTGTGTTTTTTGTGTGTGTTTTCCTCTGGGTAATTATGACAAATGTCTAACCCGAACATGAGCCCCCCTAATGCCACAAAAGCCACAAAACTGTGGAAGGGGGATTCCCTGCGGCCACATCTGCATGACATTTTGTCTTGTTCTCTTGTTTGGGGCTCGCGACATTTTCTGGAGACGCCATCCGAGGGAGATTAATGCGGTGAGGAAAATCATAAATTAATTAGAAGCGGCCCAGTGCCAGTGCCATCTCTCGAAGCTGCTGCAGATGCTTATTGGTGACATTTAGCGGCGATTTATTGTCATTAGAGGAGAGCAAGAGGGGCCGAAACCAACTACAGGTGTTGTCACAGAATCGCTTAATTAGCTTTTATTATTAGCTATGATGTGGCAACTAAGTGGCCAAGTGTCGCAGTCGCAGCTACAGCCAATCGAAGTGGATCGCTTCATTCCTCCTCCAGCGTCGGTTTTTCCTCACTTCCTGTTTTAAAAGTTGGCGCCTAATGCCGTCGTTTAGGGACAATTAGCGACGCCTTTTGGCGCCAGCCAGCCTGGAATGCTAGCCAGTTTTTGGGGCAATGTCTGTGTGGGTGCCTGGCACGGAGCTAGATGTAGATCAGGATCAGTGCCAGGGGGCAGGTTCAGGGAATTCCATTCTGTCGACAGAGTGGCGCGACTAGAGCATCCTGCCGACGGGGCTCCGGGTTGGAAATTAGCCCATCGATCATTTTGGATGGCGTTGGGAAATTTGGATACCCTCTTACTCTTAAAAATTCGTTTAAATTTTGTAATTATTATAGTTGTTAATATTTTGTTTTAACATTTAGTTTATAGTAAAATATAACAAATATTTGAAAAATAAATATAAGCAAAGAGATAAAACTATTAATCAAAAAAGAATCAATATAAATATCTGATCTGATAGATCTTAAAGTTAATAAGAGTCGAAGCTAACAAAGTTGGTGACAGAAGGTCTTGATTTTAAAAAACCTGAAGTTAGTAAACATTATACGTATGATGGTTAAATAAAGTAGTTTTCTAACTTACTTATTTCATATTTTAGTTTATTTATTTTTATTTTTGAACGGTTTTTTTGTAAACATTTACATGTTTAGCATGCGTCTTAAAAAGTGTAAGTGTCATAATTAAATAATTAAATTTGGCCTTATATGTTAAATACAATTTGTGTTTACTTTATTATTAATTATCCAACGTTTTATGGGGGTAAACTTATTTAAATAATTGAAAAATAAAAATAAATAATATTTTAAGCGAAATCTAGCGTTATTTATTAGTACTTTTAAAAATCCAATCGGAATATACACACATTGCTATATTTGACACCGTTTGCTCTGTAATGTAAAACTGAATTTTGAAATTTTACGTCAACCACTAAACACATGTGTATATTAATTATTAAATATAAAAATGGACTAAATACAAGAATTTAAAGAAAATTAAAGGGTAGTTTTAAAAATGTAATTAACAGCAACAGTAATTGTGGTTTATTATTATTATTATTAATTATTGTGTCATTAATTTACAAAAAATACAAGGTTATTAGCAGGATCGTATACCTAATACTTAAAATTTTTAAGTATATAATATAATTTTTAAGTTAAAAATAATAAACAATTTTTTCTTTTTAAATAAATCATATCTCGAATGCAATTATTGCTAGAGCACCCTTAATAAAAAAGCTTTTTCATGTGGAAACTTCATAAGCTTTTCCGTTTTCAAATAAGCCAGATCTAGCCTGAAACAAGCTTAACTGCCATCACTGTCCTTGACTTTGTTTACTTTTTCAAAGTTTATTAAAGTTTATTAACGTTTACGTAGAATTTATCTATAAATAAAATGGCCTCCGCTTCCAGTTCAAGTGCCCGACATTTGTTTGATGAGTCCAAGAAGCGACTGTGCGCCCGTGTGGGTGTAAATGTTAATAATTTGGGTGAGCTTTATCGATTATTTTCTTATCAGTTGTATTTATTGTTTAAACTAATTTAATATGTTTTATTTCTAGGCTCGGTGGCCAGACAGGTTGTTAGGGGTTCCAAGACCAACGAGGTGAGCTATTTTTACAACTTCGAAACACGGAACACACCTTGAGATTAGTTATTCCACAGATTATGCATCAAACCCTGAAGAACTTCACCCAGGTGGACGTGGTCTCCGATTACAGCCACCAGAATCTGCAGAAGATGACCCTGATTCTCCAGCACGTGGGCTACCAGTACGACGTAATGCAGGACAGCGTCAACCACCTGGATTACCTGAAGGAGCAGGTCACGGCTATGGAGAGATGATTGGAAGAGCAAAAGCCGAGACACTAGCAGCGCCCTCGCCCTCGTCCCCCAGTTTAGTTTGCCCAGCGCCCGCCCCTCCATATATATCCATAAATCCCAGATGATAGCTTCCGACAAGGTCAAGATCAGCACAAGAGTTGTAATTGCCGATAAGATAACTTGAGCCGTGGAGTTTCGCATAAAAGAGCTGGTCCGCAGTGGTCTCCATCGCAGTTAGCTACGGACTTCAACATGCTCAGCTTGGAATTGAAAGTGGGAATCACTCTGTGGCTGGTCTGGACGACGGCATCCCAGAACATCACAGATGGCGACAAGGATGGCCGCATTGTCGGAGGCTGGGAGACGCACATTACCTTCTTTCCGCACCAAGTATCCCTGCAGTTGGGCACTCGCCACGCCTGCGGCGGAACCATTCTATCCCCGACCATCATTCTGACTGCTGCGCACTGTGTCCTGGAGTACAGCAAGCCGCAGTACTATGTAATCCGTGCAGGAACTAGTGAGTGGGCCCAAGGTGGAAGCTATATCCGAGTTCGCCGCATCATTCCGCATCCCAAGTTCCACGATCCCACGAGAATGAACAACGACATAGCTCTGGTGCAGCTGCAGCATCCTCTGGTCTACAGCCGCGAAATCCAACCCATATCCTTGGTCACCAAGGAAGACAGCATACAACCAAAGGCTCAACTCTTTGTCAGCGGCTGGGGCAGTCTGTCAATCTCTCAAATGCAGCCGGAGAAGAGGCTTCGCTACACTGTTGTCCAGCAGAGGGATCAGGAGCAGTGCGCCCGTAACTATTTCGGAGCTGGCACAGTGACCAGCACCATGTTCTGTGCGGGCACTCAGTTCGGAGGCAGAGACAGTTGCCAGGGGGATTCCGGCGGACCAGTGGTCACCTCCATCGAGGGACGCATGAAGCTCTACGGCATTGTGTCCTGGGGCTTTGGTTGCGCCAATGCCTTCTACCCGGGAGTATACACGAAGGTCTCGGAGTATGGCGACTGGGTGGCTCAAACATTGAAGGAGCTGGAGTAGCTTAGCTTTCCCAGCTAATTATTAAAAAGAATAGACCGGACCCCACGCTATATGCCTAAGTTAATACCTATGTTATATAGTTCTTATAAAATAGTTATCCTAGGACTTAAGCCTTTTCTCCGCTGTAAATGAACTTTTCCTAGTGCTAACAACTTGCAAATGCTCAAGTTCAAGTGACTAATCCCTAACATAAAATGTTACTTATCGAAAAACAATTTGTTAATTCAATTTTAATGCCAAATTACCTTGTTTATGAATGCAAAATGTAAAAAACAAGTTTTGGGATCGTGGCTGGCACAGCCGAAGGTAGTCGCATATAAAATGCGCATCTCGGCGAGCCAAAGACCAGTTTTTGGCTCTCACAAACTGCGAATAGCGAGCGGTTGGCCAAGTCTCCGCCAGTTACCAATCGCAGTTCGACTCGATAGGGGCAACACCATCCCGCAATGAAGCAGTTTATAGTTTTTGTAAGTGAGCTATTGCCTCAGAGCACTAACAACAACGGTGTTTCTCAACTTTGACTCTTCCTGCTTGCGTTTCAAGGTCGTTTGCTTGCTCGGCGTCACCAGGGCGGATGTGTCCCATCTGGTCACCCCGGAGCCCAAGGTTCCGGCCAGTCCGTATGTGTTTAGCTACCAGGCAGGTCGCGCTCCAGGCCATGTGGATCGTCAGCATACCGAGGTATCCGATGGCTCCGGCGTCATCCGTGGGGCCTTCTCCTATGTGGATCCCAAGAACCAAGTGCGCACCGTTCAGTACGTGGCCGATGAGCATGGTTTTCATCCGCAGCTGAGCCACAAACTGGAGGACAGCGCCGCCGTTCAAGCAGCCAAGCGGAGGCACTTCGAGGCGTACAACCGCATTGCGCAAGAGCATGCGAGTCAGACGCCCGGCCAAGCGGTGAGTGTTCACCTGACAGCAGGTGTGGCCCAAATAGTTTGTAATGATGCATTGTTTTCTGTACACCCCCACAGTCACTGGCTGCCGCTCCGCATGCCAGCGCCGCCGTTGCACATGCCACCCAGAAGCATCTGAGCGCCTTCGAGCGGATCGCAGCGGAGCATGCAGCTATAGGCCGCCAACAGGAGGCACAGCGTCTGGCCCTGGCCGCTCAGTCCGAGCATGGGGAGGTGGACAATGGGCAGTACCATCCGGAATAGGACTGGCTATGAATACTTTGGAATTCAGTTTGTAAATGTTAATAAAACGGAAATTTCTAGAAAGATCTGTCCATTTCCATTCTGATCTCCATTGAGTGAAAAATTTAATTTTATTTCAAACTGATCAAAGCATTCAAGCTTTGATTTTGCTTTTTTCAACATTAAATCACTCCTCAATTAAAGTGACACAGGTTTTTAAGCAGTAATTAAATTGTTTTTATTTAATTAATTATTTGTCACGACAATTCAGTACAAATAATACAAGGCAGAAGAACTCTCTAGTTTAATGCCAGTAAAAATGTCCGCAGAGCTTGTCCCAAAACTTTTCTGGCTTTTCTTACTGCTTGGAGTGACTAAAGTAAGTTTAACAAACCAAACTGGCAATTGTATATTTAATACTCACATTCTACAATAGCCTGCATTTGGCTTTTTTGATCCCTGTGGCGATAGAAATGGAATACAAGTTGAAGAAGCCAATGCCGTGATGGAGAACTGGCCCAGAAATCTGCAAGTGGATAGGGTTAATAGAACCCACAAGTGCTATGTGTCGTGTATTCTCTGGTACTTTGGTATTATAGATTCTCTCGGAAATGTGAGCCTGGATGAATACTTTGATCTTGGTATTATAGATGAGTATGCCTTTGCACCGACTCTATATCGCTGTATTTACCAGTATAGAGATGAGTCTGATTTATGTGAGCGTACTTTTGGTTTGTTTCACTGCCTTAGACTAGAGAAACTAGCCACAAAATAATGTACATTATTTTATAATTAAATTTTGTGCAATCTATGTATATATAAGATTCTTTTGTGTGGCATCATTTCACTCAGTTGGTATATAATACCTTTTTAAAATTTACTTAATTACTAATAATTGGCTTTAATATAAGCACGCGGATACTGTTTGTTCCAGCTTCAATATAGAAACTATGTTAGACCGACCAAGTCTTTACCTCTTCGTTATTATTCTGTGTGCCTCAGTTCAGGTAAAGTGATATTATTATTATCTTAGTTCAGTGCAGGATTTCTTTACTATATTCTTAGGGATCTTCTGTGGTTTTTAATCCCTGTATGTCCCAAAAAGAACTCTCTGAAGCCGAAGCAATCATTGCCCTGGAAAACTGGCCGGATAACCATGATATATCCCTCATTGAGCACCGCTACAAGTGCTCTATGACCTGCGTGCTGATGGACTTGGGTTTGGTGAATAAAATGGGACAGGTGCAGATTGATAAATATGTGGAATCGGGAGCTCTGGACAGGAATTGGGTGGCCAGTGACTTGGCCTCATGTCGCTCCAAATATCACGATGAGTGGGATCTGTGTGAATTTGTTTTCGGAATTTTCAATTGTTTCAGAGAGATGAAACTAGCTGCAGAAAGAAAAGCTTAAGAAATTGAGAAATATTGAAATGTTTAAATATTAATTATTCGTTAACAAATAACACTTACAAAGCCGAAATAAATATATGAGATCGATTGGATTGTTTTTTTCTTACAAAAATCCAAATATTTTGACCTTTTTTTTAATCTATCCGCTCTTTGCTTTGATAAGCCATATGACGAAACTATCTCCGCTCCACAGTTTCAGTTCTGTCCGCGGCATCAAACGGGAAACACGTTCCATTCCGCTTCGTGATGGCTCGACTTCCGCTGTGCCTGCTGCTTCTGGGAAGTGCGATTTGGTTTTGTGGCGCCTACGAGGCACCTGAGGCCTAGGTGCGCGTGTTCCATCCCAAGGGATTCGAGGTCTCCATTCCGCATGAAGCGGGCATTTCGCTGTTCGCCTTTCACGGCAAGCTGAACGAGGAGTTCGACGGCCTGGAGGCGGGGCGTTGGGCAAGGGATATACCAAGTGCTAAGCGTGGACGATGGACCTTCCGGGACCGCGAGACGAAGCTGCAGTTGGGAGATACATTGTACTTCTGGACCTATGTGGTGTACAATGGACTGGGCTATCGCCAGGACGACGGGGCGTATGTGGTGGAGAGTTATGATAATCAATAGACTGAGTTTTCTGGAAAATAAAATATTTCCTTTTTTTAGAGCAAATAAAGAGTAAAGATCTTACAAGAAAACAATAAATATGTGTCTCATAGCTGAGCTTTAAGCTTGCCTTTTGTCTTTGTTTACAGAGAATATTTGTATTTGTTTATGTTCTATTAGTATATTTTCAAAACTGAGCAAAAGCTCACAGACTTCTTAAGACTAAAAGTCTCTCTATAAGAAATGTTCATCTTGTTTTTTCAGTTAGTCCTATGAGTCTGAATTCTTCCTTCTTTCTCAGGATCTGCCATAGTTGGGAAATCCTTACCATTACTTTATGTTTTTATTTTAATGAGCAGCAGCATAATGTAATCGAGTCAATTGATATTTAAATCAAAGAAATGGAAATGCTTTAATGCAAATTCATATTTCATGCACTTTACCGTCAGCGTCCATCCTTCGCCGGATTCCATTGTGGCCGTGACGTATTTAATTATTTTCGCTAGTAAAAACACTTTTATCCAATGCAAATTTATGCACTTTTAAACGCTGTAATTAATCATAAATAAAACGCAAGGCATTAATGGCCAAATGGAGCGCAGGGCCCTGCAATGCGATGGTCTGAAAATTGCGTAAAATAAAGCTCGCTCTCAAACCAACCGATATAATTTGCTTTATGCACTGGCCAGCATGCACGTAGTCGTCAAAACAGACGAGTTCAAGAAAATATATCTCAAAGGATTTTAAAGCAGGAAAAAATAACTAACTAATCCTTATGAAATCGTATTATACTCTTGAGGTAGTAAATCGTATAGATGTGTTTTCAAAACGGACACTTAAGAGAAATTGTAAAAGCTATTACTATTATGATCTTGACCGCGATTGTAGGTACGTACTTACATCCAGCCGCACACACACACCTCAGAACACTCGCACACCGCACTCACACACGGCGGCAGGCGACGGGGCAAAAAGTTGCCAAGGATTCACAAGGCAAATTGATGAAGTTTTAGTTGCGGCAACTTCGCTACGTGATGTGTGCGTTACCAGACAGAGACGACGCACTGCCCACCGACCACGCCCACTGCGTGCATACATGGCGTGTCGTCCGTTGTCCTGGGCGCTCTTTGTGCCCGTTCGTTAACTTTTTCTCGCTCTGGCCCAGGCTCCTGCTCCTGCTCCTTCGGCCTCCTGTACTCCTTCCCTCTGCCTCGACCGCTTCTGCGGTGCCTTTTTTGTGCGCAACAACAAAGCTATGGCAAATGCAATTACAACGCAACGAGCGCACATTTTTTGCACTCACTGTGCGCCGAGTTGAGAGTTTGGAGCCACGCTAAATTGGTCTGGCAAATACTTTTCCCACATCACCATGTCGCCCCCTGCTATGCGCCAGCATCCTTATGAGGTTCAGTCTTCTTAAACATGGCGGAGCAGCCGTTGAACGCTTCATTGGCGACTTTTTCCCGTCTTTGCAGCATTCCATACGCTCGTCAGAATGCCAAAAATTGCCAAAAATATCAAGCCGAAGAATGTCGTCTGGGCTGCAAGGATCAAAATAGGCTTTACAATGGCCCCAATGGCCAATGGATCTTCAAATCATTGCATACTTTCAGGCGATTACCGGAAGTGATTCTGTGGAATATTTGCTTAGCCTGAAACCATTAGCCTTTTTCTTTAAAAATCTTAATTAAAGACTTTTGATGTTAATCAGAATCGCTAATTTATATTCTCTATCCCATACCTAAGGATTCCAAACTCCACTTGCTTTGGACGACGTGGTAGATAGAGAGTTACTATATTTACAATAGAAAATTTATGAAATATTTTAATTATCAAGGAAAAAGCAGTAGTCAAATCACCAAAATACTAAACCATTTTGCATACGATTTCAAAAACCCTTTGACTTGTTTCGCCAAAACATCCGCTCGGGTCATTCTTTTTCCATCGAAAGCTGTGAGAATGTGTCACTAGGAGATCCATTATCATGGCAAGGTGCTCCTAAGGAAGCCTGTTACACACGTTCCGACGCTTAATGCCCGACACGTTCCGAGCTTCGGGGCGTGCTGAGCTGTCTGTCCGCTCCGCTGGCTTCCAATGCGAATGCTCGTACATATGCATGTATTTTTTACAGTGTTTGCTGGGGCATGGCGGTGTCATAAATATTCTTTGCCGCTGCTTTATTTCTTGGTTCGACAGCGACAACGATGACGACTACGGGAAAGCAGTTTATCAATAATGCAAAATATTCCGTCGAGGAGGGAAACCCCCTTTTGATACCCAATACACTGACAGAAATCAATCTTAAGTTGGGTTGAAAAAATTTACAATTTGCATAATTGAAAGAAAATAATTAATTAATTAATTGAAAGAAATTAATTAAATCATGAAAATGATTTGAGATTTGAGCTTAATGCTTTTATCAAAAAGTAAATAGTTTTTGTAAATATAAAATCTTTGTTAGAAATATAGGATACCAATGATCATTTTTTAAGGAGAGTTTCAAGATTTCTCTAAATTTGAATTAACTTTTTTTTCTGGAGAGATTAATTGCTTTATCAGCTTTTTTATTAGCCAGTTTGAGGTCGATTTTTCAGTCAGTGTGATTGTTGGCACTTGCGTCGCCCAGCGAAGCGGCATAAGCTGCTTGGGCTACATCTCTAAAGCTCCTCCTGGCCTTCGATGCCATTCCGATGCGGGGTAGTCCCCCGTGACAGCGGCAAGGAGCAGTGGGAGCAGTAGGGATCTGCGGGAGCAGCAAGGAGTCGCAGGCGATACAAGAGCAGAGGAGCTCTAAGAACTGTAGGAACTGCAGGAGGAACTGCAGGAACTGAAAAAGCTGTACCGAGGAGCTGTCGAGCCAGCCGCTGCACTCTGTGTGCATGTTTGTCGATTTGACTACGATTGCGGAAACGTATACAGTTCGTTGATCATTATCCGGTTCGTGATGCCCTCGTTTGCCGGCGACGTGATGCAGCATCCCCGGAGTTGAAATGGCGCTATTGAACTTATTACCCCGGGAGAGGGTATCTGGCTAGCTGGGTATCTGGGCGAATATGCATCGACAACTAAAACACATTTCACCGGGTTTGCCGGGGTGCCTTCTGCCTGCCACTGGACTGCCTGGTTTATGTTTTGCATTAGCGCAATGGCTCGGCCTGGGCCCCGGCACTTTGTCAATTGGGGCAGTCGGGCATTAATTTCACTGGCTACTTATGGCGCATTAAATGGCAGCTTCAAATCTATGGGCTACTAATGGCCCGGGGTGGTAATTGAATTTTTCATTCCCATTAATGGTAATAGTGAATTGCAATGAATATTGAGGCCTTTTTATTTGCAGCTTTTATACAAACTATTTATCGTAATTTGGGTTGCTTAATGCTTAGCATTTGAAAAGTACTTAATGGTCAAAAGAATCTTAGCCATTATAAATTGACTATTATTTAGTATATAATTATATAAGTGAAATTTATTATCAGAATCTCTTCTTCTCTTAATTGTTAAGGAAAATGTTTGCATTTCAATTCTTTACAAAAAATATATTAAAAAAATATTGTCAATTGATAAAACATAAAAATAAAAAACTGAAGATATTTATTTATTTATTTATTTATTCATATCACAATGAATGAGCTACTTAGGTTTAAGTGAAGTGTGAAGTTCACATACAAAATATTTTTTTTCGTTGCAGCTAATGAGTTTCTTGAATGGTCGCAGTTCGACACAGAAAAAGTCGTCCAACTTTGTTGCAAGATTATTCGACTCGAAGGCAAGCGCCCCAAGGGGGGCTACCCAATAGCTTTCCAAGGGATCCAAGTACGCTTTTAAGGCGTTCAACATTTCCTCATTTTGAAGTACAACGAGGTGGCCGTTCCTCTGCATACAATTATCCTTAGCTTGACCCCAGTCAAGTTTTTCATTCTCTTCAATATAGTAAAAGTGCATTGCATTTTCTACTTCTACTGGTAAATCATCATCATGTTGATCCAATTCAACATTTGATTTGTCTGGAACTTGGTTTCTTTCTTTTGTTTTTTCACTTTCTACGAGGGAAAGTCTCTCAATCAGATTGTCATACTGAGAAGAAAGGTGCCTTAGTTGGTTGGTCAGTTCCTCAACTTGTTTCTCCAAACTATTAAGTCTCAAGGTTAAATTATTTTCAGCAGTTTCCGAGTCAAGTGAATAGAAAAGTAGTTTTTCCTCCTCCGCATCAGGATGGGGCTGTTATTATTTTTAATGTAAATATTAGAACATTACATTTTTTAATATTAAAAAATATGTACTCACCACTACATTTGCCAGAATACTTTGACAAGCAATTCCGAAATAAGCAAGAAATAGTATATGCCGCATTTTCAAAAACTAATAAGTTTAACAAGCAAATAGATGCTGCAGACTGTGAATATTTCTACGCTGCATTGAGTATTTATAGGCTGCCGTTGAGAATTTATTGCAATTGCATTTAGAGATAGTAGAATTTTTCTTATGAAGCCGATGGCGTTATCAATTTGTAGTATATTGAAATATGAACCTAATATCAATCTAATCTAGCTCAGTGTGTTGCTAAAATGACGTTATATACTAAAACGGAATTAATTAATGTCATTCAAAAATTCTTGATAATTGTTTACCTTTAACTATAAGGGAAAACCCAATCAGGTGTTTAATATACATATATAGCACCTGATGAAGCTCAGTGCTTAGGTTAGAGCCTTTGGCCTAATGTTGAATACTGATAATGGTATTTGTAAAAATTACTACAAAAATATAAATGTAACACTTCTAGACTGTGAAGGTTGGGGGTTTCTCTTGGATTTTCTGATGAAGTACTAATTTGTATTTTATAAACAAAACATATTTCAAATTAGAGAAAATGTCTCCTAAAATATAAAAATCATAGCTAAAACCTTAAGAATTTAAGCAAGTTTTATTCTACACGATCATTAAAAACTTTGTCTTTATCCAGTGATATTAAGTTGGCATTAGTAGTTAGTGAATTTCGGCAACAACCGCTCGGTTCCTGCTTAGCTGGTGAACTCGCTTCGAAATCAATATTTGCAACTCAAAACGGGCGAACATTTCAAATTCGCGATGACAGTTGACAGCCTGGCAGTGGCAATCGCACAAGAAGCTGCCTGCCCTGCCGCTCAAAATCAAATTAGAGCAAATGCGAAGTACTTGAAGGAAATGCGCTGCAAGCACAGGAAACCGGAAGAAGGAAGAGCAGACGGAGGAGCCGGGGGTGACCCGCAGGCGGAGGCGGAGGTAAAGGTAAAATCAAATAACAAAATCTGATTGAATTGAAACTGAGGTAAGCTGCCGAGCAAACTGATTTATTGATTTTCAAGCACCGTTTTCAGCATGGCTTGCAAATTGAATAAAGTGAAATTTTAGGTGCCTCCATTTTCGCTGCTCTCCGAAGCTCAATAGTTTTTCACTCGAAGAACACTGGTAAAAGCATTAAATTTTTTAATTTAATTTAAAAAGCTTCGACAACTACACATAAAAATGTTTTATTGATAACGATTAGATTTTGATAAAATAATGTATTTGAAAAGGGGTGTTGCAGAAATCTAAGAGAATTTTATATCAAATAAATATAAATAGTATAAACTATTTAATATTTATATAAAATATTTTCTGCCCGCCTTTGGATGTATTTAATTTTCAATTTATTTATAAACTATAATAGTTATACAACTATAATACCTTGCAATAGTAATCAGACTGAATATCAACTGAGACAGGGAACACAAATTATCTAAAAATACATTACGATATTTTCGATTTAATATCGAGCAGGATCTCTGTCGATATATCTCTCTGTCTCGATATACATCTCTATTTCGAGCTATGTAGTACGAGATCACTTCCGGTGGCATTTTTCAATTGCACTTGCCGAAGTACCTACATTTTTTGGAGCTTTAGGCGCATCAAACATTTTATTTACAACACATTTACGCATTTCGGTCTCTCGAGCGTGGCACTTTTTTATGTTTTTTCGTATTTTTGTCGTTTGTTGTTTGCGTTTGGCGTTGAGTAGCGGAAATAGTAAAAGTTTTCTAATGAGAAAAGTTTCCACAGAGACAAAGAGAGGAAGCGCCGGCGACAGAGAAAGAGACAGAGAGAAGGAGCCAGTTGAGATAGAGATGGAGAATGGAGAGCAAGGATATCCCGAAGGAGCGAGCAGTAGAGCGTTGTCCATGTTGGCGGCGAATTTAATCATTCGCCCTGCTCTCGCTCCTTCGTCCTGGGTGTGCGAGTGTGTGCACATCAAAAACTAAACACGTCAAAGTAAGCAACGGAAATGAGAAAAAAGTGCGCTTATTTATTTTTGTACTTTCTTTTCGCCTCATCCCTTCCGCCCACCTCTAGCTTCTCCTTTTTGACAGTTTCCCGTTGTCGCCTGCACTTCTATTTGACTTGAAGGAGCAAGTGAGAGGGAAGCAGGGAGAGATCCTTTCGCTCTCTTCACTCGCGGCAACATCAAAGGGCGTTATAATTCGGAATTATGCAAAGCTTAGCAAACGTGGACGCATTGTGGCGTTTACAAGCGGAAATAATGAAAAATAGCGCGAGACGCAGAATCATTTGTCTTCCGTCGGAGCGGAAGTGGAGGATGGCGGATGGGTTGGCTGGTGAGGAAGCAGATTGTTGCGTAACGCTGTGGCGGCAACGGTAAAAATAAAGGTAACGGCAACGAAACACGGAGATTGCACCTGTAAAGCGAATTCGCTGCGACACCTTCGCTGCATGCAATCTAATTCTTACAGTGACAAAAATGTATAATATTTTCAATAACAAAAACTTATAATACCTTAAGTAAATATTAAAAACGTTACATGATATATTCCAAGAGTATTAAATGAGTAATAATAACATTCTTGAAATCGACTAAGGTCTTAAGAAAATATTTACAAAATATCGAATCGATTACAGATAACTTTTTAAAAATCCTCTAACTTATTTAATATTAATCCCCCAAAAAATATCAGTACATAAACAAACAAAACAATTTAAAATTCCTTATTGTCTTGTTTTTGCTTCGAATATGTTTTTATACTTGCTAAAATAATTAAATCTGTGTGTCTAAAGTTATAAATATGTTTATTTCCTAATACCAAAAGTATTCAAGGTAATTTATAAACAAAATTTTATGAGTGTCTTGAGTATATTTATCCTAGTTTCAATCGCGTTTTAAATTATCAACATTGTGTTTTCCGTGGTATCTGCAAGATGCATCTCTTAATATGACGATTGTATATCCAATTAACATGTTTTGCTTATCGCCGGCCATGTATCGGCCGCAACTTTACAAGATTCTGGATAACGCCCCCAACAAGCCAATTAAATGCAATTCCCCCGGGCGGGATTATCGGGTATATAAAGAAGTCGCAGTGCCACCGAACCGTACAGCATCAGTGGAGCGAATTGTTCGGGGCATTTCCAGTATTCAACATTTTAGTGAGCCGTAAGAACGTGACAGCTCGGAAATGAAGCTATTTTGCCTTGTTTTGGTTATTTACGTTGTGGCTCTGACCCTCTTCGGAGTAGATGGACGCGGCGGGGGCACCACAAACGGCGTGGAGGTGAGATCCGGTGGTTTTGTTGTGACTGCTCGGTGGGTTTAACCTGCGTTTCTGTTCTCCTTGCAGGACCCCAAGTTCGTGGGGCTGTTCAAGCGGGTGAGTGCAAAGGGTTAAGCCAAAGGCCAATGAATCCAAAGACTTCTTGGTCCTAAAAACCATAAGGCGCCAGAGCAAATGGAGCAGCTCGATGCAGAGGAGGCCAAGCGCTGGCGGCGACTTCACAATTTAGACCTGTTAACTCAACGGTTTGTTAAGTGCCTTCTTCTGGGCAAGACGTCGTTCCCCCAGAATGAATCCACCTCCCAGCTGGGAGTAAGGACTTAGGCTGAAAAGAGGTTCCCAGTTTGGTTAAGTTTCGATTTTAATATAATGTTTTTTTAATTAATGTTTTTTTGTTAGTTATAAAGGTAATAGATTTATTATTTTTTCCATACTGAATTTCCTGATAATTCCTTTCTTCAGGCTCGCCGTAATGCCTTGGACGAAAGCCTGGTGGCCGATGAGCCACCGCCGCCGCCCCAGCAGTTCAGGGTGAGTGCTGATCGTCCCCGTTTATAAAACCAACTTATCATAAATCAAAAACATGGTTATCCTTCCCCAAACAGCAACGTCGCCAGGTTCCACCCGGCCTGCCCCCGCCTCCGGATGGTATGCCAGCACCTCCGCAGTTCATTATCTGAACACAAATTTTGAATGTATAGCATAAAGTTGGGCGTTTGTGCATGTAAATGGGAACCACATCGAAGCTAATAAAACTCGTTTCAAGCATTCCAAAAATCATAAACACACACAAATCTTCTTAAGCCGGAAAACCTTAAGTCGCCTAATGGTTCTGGGAAATGTGGCTGGATAATTATTACCTGTTGCAGCTGTTGAGGAAGGGTCATAATCCCGCTGCAGGACAGGTAGAAAGGTTACAGGACTACCTGCGTTGCCTATATAAAGACGAGTCAGTATTGAACACAAATCAGTTTAAAATTGACAACACATCGTAACAGTCGCCTTAAGATGAAACTCGTGGCCATTCTTCTGATGAGTATCCTCACCATAGCGATGGTGGTGGCATTTCCTGATAACGACGATGCAGATGCTGTTGTGCCAACTGGTGGCCAGCATGCTCTTGCACTGGCCAGTCCGGCAGATGAGGGATCCGCGGATGCATCGCCATCAGCAGACCAGAGCTCTAACAGCATTCGCCGGCCTCGTCATCTTCTGAGCAAACTCTTCCATCCCCAGCCCGTGGTGGTGCAGCCTATTATCGTAAGTCCAGGAGCCTATCCTCGGCAGTTTCCTGGATCATATTCCGGATACGGGGCGCCGTATCCGTAC
Organism: Drosophila ogumai; assembly: GCA_018904815.1. Classification (NCBI taxonomy): domain Eukaryota; kingdom Metazoa; phylum Arthropoda; class Insecta; order Diptera; family Drosophilidae; genus Drosophila; species Drosophila ogumai. The sequence goes on along the minus strand of JAEIIJ010019867.1, from coordinate 51,349 downwards.
TACAACGAGGGTAGATCTGGAAAGTATTGGTAGTGCGAATTCCTAAGACGTATTTGTATAAATAAATGTGACTTGACTTAAAGATCAATTTAAAGCTGTTCTTTTAATTTTTATTAATTAACAAGTGAATCTGGAAACGTAAGCAGACTTGACAGCCTATGGTGTTTCTTAAAACTAGACCCACTTATAGCTAGCAGATTTCTAAGATGAAATCGTTACAAATTTAATAAAATAAAGACTGGCCTTAAAGTCGAAGATAAATGCTGTTGTTTTTATTATTCGAAAAGTCAAATTCCTTAGCGCAAATCCCTTAAGACGAAAACAGTTGCCGTCTTGCTGGCTCCTCCGACCAGCACTTGGACTCCCGGGCAACTCTCTAATGCCTAATTAGGCATGCCGGGCACGTAGGACCGATTCCCGAAAAACTTAGTGAAGGTCGCGCCTCGGTGACGATGACAAGAACTGCCTCAAAGGCGGCAACGTTTGGGGGGATTTTTAAATAATTTTATACAAGACAGGACACTTCAGTTTGAGCTGCTTTAAGTACTTGATGGGAATAGCTTTACATCTGTCAAAGAGTTTTATTACTAGTTCTTGCAATTAAGCCAAAGTCGAGAATTATACAAAAAGTCAACCATAATTTGTAGAGTTTAATCTAAATAGTGGTTGTAATCTGAGATCATTGGCTACTTAAAGCGGACCATTTAGAACTTCTTATTCGAGTTACGCATACAAGGCGCCCATGGGATCCCAAGGAGGCAGCGGCTTCACGTCTGGCAGTTTGGCGGCATCCAGAATATCCTGTGGAACAAATTTCTCGTTAACCACAATCTCGAAGGCGTATTCCTTCAACCAGTCTGCGTCAATAGTGAAGGTCTTGTTCTTCGCTGAGGGATCCTTCCCAACAACCGATGCCGAAATGGTGCTGTATTGCACTGACTGTTCCGAAGAATCCATTCCTACACCCGTGAGAAGTATAACCGAATCCGGACGTGATTCTTTATAAATAAGTCTCTCCGCCTTGGTGAGCGTGCTGCCCACATCAACGCCAAAAACCATATCCAACATATAGGTTTTTAAGCTCAAAGCCAATGGCTTGGTCCTGAACCGGTGGCGAAGGTCACAGCCCAGCCACACTGCACTTTCGCTGGTCAGAGCGTCCGCTATGATCTTCATTATAACGTCCATGGGTTGGTTGTTGTAGACGTTGTCCTTTGCCCCAACCATGTTGGAGCTGTGAATTACTTTGTAGTTGAAGTTATAGCTGGAGGTCGCTCGAGGATCATGAGCCAGGGAAACACAGGAGTCAAGATTAAAGGTGGGTTCCACCATCACCTCATAAAAATGCGTCGAACTCAGGTCCTTCAGGCACTGGTAGCGTTTCTTTTTGTCAAAGAACTCCCAGGTGAATTCTATAGGCGGCTCACCCACACAAATGACCAGCACGTTGTAGAGATTCGGGAGCATGCCTTCGATAATTTCTGGTAGACTTTTGCAGTCTCCATCGAGGGTGAACTGGGTGTGAAGCCGGCAGGCGTACTCACGGAGCTGTGGAGAAATCAATCATAAACACCTGTAGAAGTATGTAAGTTTTACTATCTTCACCTTGCTCCTTAGTATCTTGTTGACTTTGGCCATCGAACTGAGGTTATGCAGGTAACATGACCGAGGCATAACACCATACTTCTTGACCAGGTTCATGAACATATGAAAGTTCCCACCGTCTGGCACTGCGTTTTTCATCAGGTGATGAAACAAGTGTCCGTCCAGAGTTTCCCCTTTCTCCAGCAGCGCACAGACTTGCCTCAAGAAGTAGTTGCACCGCTCCAATTTGTGGTAGAAGAACAAATGTCCCGCGGAAAGCTCAAAGTCCACGGGGAGAGGAATCTTCTTGTCCATTTCCAGACGTAGCATGTCCAAGCCTGTGCAAATCCATCCAGGACCGCCGGTGGTTGCTTTTCCCGGTCCGGTTACCGTGTGCCACGTTTTCACGCCCGTTCCTAAGGAGTTCTGCACCACCGGAAAGTTAAGGGCCACCTGCATGGGATCGCGGATTGTGCACACATTCTGGGCCAGGCGATTATGAGGTGTGTCGTAGAAGTTGGCCCGCCAGGCGGACACCTTTTGTTTGGTCAGAGAAAAGCTAATTTCTTTAGATTTTTCATTGATACAATATTTGTCATCGACACAGGTTGCCATTAAATTTGTGGGAACTGTCAAAGCTTATTGGGTGAAGCTGTTTATAACGCACTTATTGTAATAATTTGGTTAATTTTGTATTACTTTATATGACACTTATATATGACACTTTTGACAAGCAAAATAGTTGGAAAACTCGATAAATTTCATTCGGGTCAAGGTAGTGACAGTCAATTAGCAATAAAAGTGGAACGATGGGTAAGAAGAAGGTTGGCAAAATACTTGAAAAGGTATTTATACAGTTTGAATTGTAAATAAGGAGTTTTTTTTTTGAACATAAAGAATTAATTCTGATCGCTGAAAGGGAGAAAAAAATTAGCTTATCTTCAAGATTTTTATGAAGTGAAAACTAATGTAAGAATTTTACGGAATGCACACATTTAAACCATTTCTTCGATAATTTTATAAAGGTATTAATATCTGTCTGTAAGTCACTGTAAGTCGTTGTACATATACAGTGCACTTATTTATATATTATATAGTATATTTACTTGTCTATTTAAATTTGTATATGTTTGTATCTATTAAAAAATACTTTCAATAATTCTTAGCAATTCTGCTGTAATTCAATTTGTAGGTTAATGGGGAGAAGATCAAGGTCGTTAAATTAAAAATAAATTGAATTATCTTGAAAATATCATAACAGTTCTGACACCCCGTAATGCAGGGTCAATTGGCTGAATACTGAGAACTGGGCACAGATATTGCGCCACATCCGGATAAGGCATGCCCAACCGCCCACGGCCTAAACTGTCTCGGCTGCCTAACTAAGCGTTAGAATTAACAGCGTCCTAAGACGACGGCCCGGCGAATTTCCCGCTAATCAATCAAATAATTTAAGCTGTGCGGCAATTCCCTGTAATTGGCGAACACACATTTGTGGCCGCGGGTTGTGCGAATCAAGAGATTATTGCCGAGAAACCAGCACGAGTTGGGAGTGAAATTAGTCCAGAGACTACTATAGCTTTTTAGGACAGTCAATATGCAGCGATTACTTAGGAAGAGGCAGAGGTTTCTCAAAAAAAATATGAAAACGAGATAAATGCTGTAAATTCGCTTTATTCGAGCGACGCGACTCTCATACACTTGTTTACATTTTCACCTTAGTGAAAAATGTTGCCCAGAGAGGTCTGGAGATGGGCGTGGAGGTCATCCATTGTTTTCTTGAGATTTGCGTGAATCTCTTCCTGGATGCGGCGGGCTTCTTTCTGGGACTCTGCCTCCAGTTTGTCGCGATTATCGAAGGAGTTCCGATCTCCCAGGAAGGTACGATCTCCCACTTTGGCGATCACCGTGTGATCGGCCAGCTCGATGACTATATCACCATTAGAGTACTCCACCTGGGCCGGCTGGCCGTTGATATTCACGGTTTCCTTTTGGTTCTCAGAGTGTGCCTTCGGGCGGAAGGTGTAGAGCTGTCCATTTTCATTCAGCTCAAGACCTCCATTGATGAACCTCACAGAGCGTCCATTTTGGAACATTTGACTTCCTTCATTTGCGCTACCGTAGAAAACGCTGGTTCCATCTTTCTGAATAATTGTGGATCTCTGTCCATTGATGATGATGTTGTTGCTGTTGTAGTTGTGACTTCCATCATCTGAATCCAGAGAGTCATCTTCGTCGGAATCGTTAGCGACAATCTGGCTGCCATCAGATCCTATGAGGACGGTTTTGCCATCGGGTCCACGGATGATTTGTCCAGCCCCATTGGACAGAAAAGTGTTTCCATTGTTTTGGTAAAGCGACTGGCCGTCGCTTCGTTGAATATTTGCAGCTAAAAAGTGGAATATAAATATGTCAAAAATATTTAAGATAATTTATTAATGATCAGAATGATATTTTTAGTCTTGATATAACAAAAAATAACTACTCTTTTTAATTAAAATTTCCATGTAGATGGAAGTTTTATTTATAAAGAAGTTTAAGAAGAAACACTTGTCTAAGAATTGGCTTCGCTATTGACTGGATATCTTTGTAAAATTATAATTGTATGGTTATTCTTCACACACTTCCAAAAGCATTAAGCTTGAAAAATATACCAAATAGATCGAAGAATTCTATGATATATATTTACCGCTAGCTAGAGACGCTATGCCGGCCACCAGGCCCAGTAAGATCCAAGTTCCAGTGCTCGAGCCCATTTCGCATTGACTATACGAGGGCCAAGTCAAGTGTCAGCTATTTATACGAGTGCAGGCAAGATCGGATCATCACGTCGTTCTATATATTCTACAAGCTCGATTCTCAGCTGCGATCCTCTCCCACACCGAACGATAAGACAGGGGAGGTCAGCAGCGGTGCAATCGTCGGGGAATTGCCAGCGACGAGTTTGTTTTGTTTACTTGCGGTTGAGCGACTTGGGGGACCGAGGCATTGAGTCACCAATTCGCCAAGCAACTCCCGATTTTTGTTGATTTTGGCTAATCGAGAGAGCGAAGCGTGTCAACGCGATATTGCTTTTGAGTTAGTACCAGTGTTATGCACGTTAGCCATAAACCGGACAGATGGGCGATGGGCGATGGGCGGGCTGCAATGTTTTCACACCGTACTGCAAAAATTTCATATAATATAGCACGTGCCGCCCGACTTTGTTTTGACGTCGAATATGGCGAGTCTGAGAAATTCCCAGCTCAACACCACAAAACGGGTATTTCGCCTTATCAATGAAGCTGTAACGCCGATGCCAATCGTGGTGATAATACTGCCTAGATACTAGATTAAATATACCTTGAAAGGGCAAGATCTCTTGTCCTGATTGTTCTTATCATTCTGCCAAAACAAAGCCCTGTTTCGAAAAGAAATTCGTTCTTTGAAGCCAATAGCCGCTTGAGGACTTCAAAAAACAAAGCACACATGCCGATGCGGATGACTTTTATTTGTTGATTCCCTCGGTGATGTGTCTGGTTGATGACTTTAAGAATGATTTTTGTTGTGGGTTTTAGAGATATTGGTGTCCGATTCAGAATTAGGCTTAACGACAAAGATCTTTTGTTTAATATTACTTAAATCGTACTCAAGAGATTATATATTTTTCCTAATTATCAAGAAAGATATAGTCCAAAAATTTATATTTGACAGCTATTAAAAAACGATGTCAAGTTCGTTACTTAAATAAAATAAGTACTACTACTTTCTACTACTACTACTTTCATTAAAAGACATTATTGTGGCCAATAATAGAAGGGGGAGCTTTAGAATAGCATAACATTGATTAATTTAATTTTTAAGAACCCAACTTCTTTTTTAATATTGTATTAGTATAAGACAATAAATACTTTTAAGTTTATTTAAGATATCCCAACTTGAAATCCTAATAATTTTTAGCAAGGGATTTGGAATTCAGTAAAATTAATAATAGAATATTTCTATTAACTTGGTTCAATTTTTAGTAAAATAACTTATTATTCGTTATATTATTTTATGAACATTTATTTTTTTTTGAGTATTTATTGGTTATTAAATCAAGTCAATATTTTCTTCGGTATGATGTATGAATATTCGTGAGAGTATGACAATGGGAGGAGTATATATCGTATGTATTGAATCAGTTCTTAGAAAACTAATTGAAAACAAAGTAATTACAGTGTTATTCATAGAGTTGCTGGAAAATACAACTCGTTGGTCACGCCTTCCACTGGTTAGAAGTTAGTAATGCCAATTGCCGCCGCCGTTTCGCCGGTTGCCGACGCCATTAGCATGGAGAACTATGTTTTCGGTGGACTCGTCATGGCCTCCATTCCAGGCGGGACCGCCAATGGGTCCGCTATTTGAGGCTGGGCCCCAACGCCACGGCTGGCCGTACCCTTTGGGATTAAAAACATAAATTGAACATTAAAAACTTGAAAGCTACATTATACAAAAATAGACGGACGACGTCGTCACTCACCGCCGCCGATGAGGGCGAAGCAGAGCCAGAGAAACAGCACCGCGATATGCTGACTGAGGTGCATGGTCAAGGCGAGGAGTTCCAAATGAGGCGGCATTATAAATACGCACTTATTTTATACGGTTCCTATCGCCAAGTCGTTCTCGCCTCGCCGCTCAGTGGACTCGTATCTCTCGGATGGCCAGAGTCTCGCTCCCTCTCCCCATGTCTGGCTACGTGGAGGGGTTCGATAATGGCTCAAGCTCAAGCGGCTTATGCATAATGCAATTTGCTGTCTTTTGCACTCTTTCAATTCTCAGTCAAGCCCTTCTCCATCCCCCAACCTCCCTTCCAGTGTCACGTACAGTCGGAGAAAGCTGTGTACATGGTTCTTACCGGTCTTCAATCTGATTTATTACACTTTAGCCTGACAGTTTTTACATATACAGGAATGTGTATTTTCAAATATTATATTTATTTAAATCTACTTTAGATATAATCTTAAAAATCATAATTTTTTTTCGGTGTAAACGCACAATAGTCGGGCAATTAAGAAGTTTCGCTATGTGGCTACGTTTCTAATTATTTTCAATTGAATTGCTTTGCTATACGTAAAAGTTTTTCCATTGTAGCTGCCATTAAACATATCGTCGAACTGCTCACTCCCACCTCGCCTCCTCCCTCCGGCCAGTGACATTAGCCATGGACAGTGGGCGTGGCTGGCAGTGCATCGAGAAAAGTTAAGCTCTCTCGCAGAGCCAAGTTTCACAATAAAAATTAAACAGGTATTGCGCTGTTTGTTAATGACAAGTGCTTAGTTGTTGCTTCCATTGAGTGGCTGTGGATTAGTCGGGAGTTGGAGATGGAGAGAAAGGAGTTTATCTGGTGAAATAAAGCAATTGTTAAGTGGAAAATAAAATGCCATCGCAGGAAGTAGCACTATTATGGTCGGAGAAGAGTTAATTAGCACGGAGTGCAAATTATTGCAGTCCTTAAAATTATACTACCTTGATTCCTGAGATGGATTAATTCCAAACAAGCGCTAATAAACTGTTAGTTCATTTTGGTTTGCTCTTTTTTAGGTATTTACCAATTTGTAGAAATAATTACAACATCATAGAATATTTTAAATGTTTTTTAAGGCCAGCTAATTATTGGTACGGGCTTAGCACGATTTTTACAAGTTCCTAAAGTTTTCTCACGATCTGTCTTAATTAATCGACTATTTATTTAAATTTATTTTTTTTTATCTTTGACGTAGTACTCACTCTTTATTGGTATATTTTCAACCGATTTGTATTTCATTTCTTATATTTAGCTTATTAGTGTTTCCTTTGTCTGCCTCGTGTAAAGTTTTTCCGGTTAACGAGTCCGTTTTCCCGCTCTTCCATAAAAGTTGTAACTTTAAATTGACTTACTTGTTGAATTATTTATCGCATTGTTCTGGCGCGTTAAGAATGTAATTGAATTCTGGCTGTCGAGTCCAGGTTAAGAAGCTTAATTCAACCACAATGGGTTTCTTTGTCTTTTATTGCTCCCATCCTTCAATCTTTAATGTGCTTATGTGTGTCCAACATTGGCCCAACGGCAAACCGAGATCAGAAATGTATCCAAACAGCGGCAAGATAAACGACTTTGGGTCTGAAATACGGCTGCCAGCCGAACCATGGATGTGGGCTGCTGATTCGGACCAGGGGAATTCCCCTACAATCTGCGCCTGGTCAAAGGCAAATGCGTGTCTGTGTTGTTGCTGTTGCCACTGCTGCTGCTGCTGCTGCAGTGCGAATCGAATCGATTTGATTTTCCAATCAATTAAACTTTATATAAATTGCGTCTGCGATGCTAAATATAACAACAATTGCACAGAGTTAGCAGCGACAGCAGCAACAATCATTGCCACAGAGCAGAGCTAGAAAATAGCAGTAGAGGTATTTCTTCCCTGTCTTTCCCTCTGTGTTCAAGTCCCTTTTCCCCTCTCCACCAATGTCTCTATAAACGGCTGAGTGAACAAGCACAAAAAAAGATTGTTCCGTACACTGAGATATATTTATTTTGTATGAAAAAAGAGAAAAAAGTATTGTTGTCACAAAACAAACTAAATTCTAGAACTTCTAATCGTAGTCTCAATAAAAGCAAGGGATAATATTTCAGAATCGTATTTTAAACAAACAAAAGGGAATTTAAACTCTTGATTTCAAAACCGTTTTCTCTGAGTGTGGAGCCTTCAGGGGTGCTCTGGTGGTGAGTCAGTGGGCTGTTACCTTGGTGGCACTGCATATTGCACGACTTTGACTGCATTTTCGCATTTGGCAAATGTTTTGTGTGTGATTTTGAAATGCAGGCGACGATGTCGGGCTGCTGCAGATGACTTGCGACGTGGGCCATTGTTGGAGCCAGGTTCAGGGACTATGGCTGGGAGCGGGGAATGGAGAGCTCAATACACGGAAAGTGCATTTGATCAATCGAAGATGGCAACAATCTCGAGTCTTAAAGTACTTGCACAAAGGCAGGTGGTCTTAATGAACACAATTAGCCTAATAAGTAAACAACGACTTGGGGCAAAGTGAGCGTCAGCGGAGCGACATTAATTCAATTATTGAGGCGAGCTTTATAGGCATTACCCGCAAGAGGATGAGGATTCATTAATGCTAATTGAGTACACAGCCGAGCAGTATATATGCATGAATATATATACGTATTACGCACATATGTTATGATCCCAGGCCCGAACCCAGAAGTGTTTTCAAATGTTTAGGCCGCAAATTACATTTTGCAGATGCAAATATATTTACATGCCGCCCAATGTAGTTGTTTAGTGATATAGGGCTTTAGGTAAAGCAGCTTTAGGACAGTTTATTCAACCACTTTGAGCCAATGGCTAATAAATTAGCATATCATTTGATAGGCTTCAATAATAGTTAGCTCCTTATCGGATATTCATTAGGGTTACATTATAGGTTTAGGTGCATGGGGTTGAAATTAAAGCTAAGAAATTTTAAACCCTAAGTAAATGTGAATATATAATATTTTATACATATATCACCATCAATAGTATCCAAAACAAATCCAAGTTGTATATACCCAAAGCAGAACCCCATCGACAACAGTCTGACAAAGTTATGCAATTATTCTCCATTTTGCTCAATTTTTTATTCCTTTCAGGACATTTTGCACTTGGACTAATTTCAAAGAGCCATATATCAGGACCTGCCCTTCCACCCTCCCACACACACCGTCGCCTTGTGCGAATTCCACTCTCTCCGCTGGTGAAAAGACACCTGTAGACTCGCACCTTTCCTCCCCAGTAACCCCTTTTTCACGGGAAAAACCCTGACAAATGTGCGTCAAGTTACTGGCAACTTATTTTCCACGGCCACGCCCCGTGTCCGCCCACAGTTTGAACCGAAGTTGAGCAAAAATATTTAACTTGGTGGCAGCGGAATCTTTTATAATTAATTTGCCACTCTGTCGGCTCTTTTTTACTTGCGCCTCACGGCCCGCGAGCTCCGTGCCTTCTCCGCTGGCGGCTTCATATTTTACCCATTAGAGGATGCCCGCATTTTCTTGAAATAGTTTCAGCCCCGGACACGTATTTATATTCATGGGCGAAAGTAACATTTTCTTTTGGGCGCTGCGTCGGTGTCTTTAAGTTTTCTGACTGCAATTTATGGGGGTCGATGGATGGGACATGTAGAGGAGGGGAAAGGGTAGGTCTCAACGCGAGATTAGACATGTGAAAAAGGTTAATAATTTTGAAAATGTTTGGCCTATTTGAGGGGGAGTTGTCTTAAGTTTTGATGGAAACTTGAAGGTTAATAGCTTATATATTCCATTAGGAATTTACAAAATAAGAAATATGCCAGAGTTTTTACTAGTAAAAACCATTCCAAATGCAAATGTGTAAATTTAATTTTAAGTAGGCACATATAAAGCTGTATAAGACTGTATAATCTTAGAATACAATTAACACTAAAGTAATGCCAAAACACGAAAGCTTCTTCAAAGCTTTAAAATATGCTGAGACACTCCGATCTGGAAGAGACGTCATCTTATGATGGATTGCTTATCTGATTTACTATTTTTTTTTCTAGTTTTGTTTGCTATATTTCGCTTGATATTTTGCGTCTTTTTGTTTGTTTTCCTCCTATTTCGGCTGACTGAACTCAGTAAAAACGTCAGGCGAATCACTTAGCAAGATCAGTCATCGATTGGCGGGGTCTAAAATGAGTTCGCTAAGTGCTGTGATTCTGCTCGTACTTGGTTCAAGTTCAGCACAACTTGTTTACCGAGAATACGGACTTGGTGAGGCCTTTACTGGAGGCTTGACAAATGGTGCTCACAGCGGCGGACCCTTTGCCCAAGGTGGAATTAGTGGCACCAGAAGAGGAGGTCCCTTTGCCCATGAAAATCAGCAAGGTGGATTGATCTCTGGAGCAGCTAGTGGCGGTCCCTTTCGAAGCTATCAAGACGAAGACGGTTTAAAAGCTGGAAGCGCCGATGGAGGAGCAGCTCTTCAAAGTGAAAGTGGTCTGATCAGTGGCAGTAATACTGGAGGTCCATTTGTCTCTGGTGATCAGCAAAAAGGATTGATTTCAGGAGGTACTAATGGAGGCCCCTTTGCAAGTGATCACGGCAAAGATAGCTTGAAAGCTAAAGGTGGTCAGATCAGTGGCGGTAATACTGGAGGTCCATTTACTACTATTAACCATCAAGGAGGACTCGTTTCCGGTGGAAATATTGGAGGACCATTTGGGAGTTACCAAGGAAAAGAAGACTTCATAGCTGAAAACGGGAAAAGAGGATCTTTTAGTCAAACTGAAAGTGGTCTCATCAGTGGCAGTAATACAGGAGGTCCATTAGCTTCTGGTAACCAGCGAGGTGGATTAATTTCTGGAGGATTAAGTGGCGGTCCATTCGGAAGGTATCACAGAAAAGACAGCTTGGTAGTTGGATCCGGCAAAGGAGGACCCTTTATTCAAAGTGAAAGTGCTCTTATCAGTGGCAGTACTACTGGAGGTCCTTTTATTACTATTAACCATCAAGGAGGACTAATTTCCGGCGGAAAGACTGGAGGTCCCTTTGATAGTGGGATAGCTGAAACTGGTGGTCTCATCGGTGGAAGTAACACTGGAGGTCCTTTTATAACTAGTTATCATAAAGAAGGACTCATTTCTGGCGGAAAGACTGGAGGTCCTTTTGAAAGTTACCAAGGAAACAACGACTAAATAGTTGAAATCGGAAATTAAAGATAAAGAAGTTAAAGACGAGACATTTCATCAAGAGGCGATATAAGTAAAATTATTAAATAATCTTTATGCATTTTTACCTTTTATAAAGATTTAAAGCATTAAGAATTAAATTACAGTTAGCACATTAAATTATATAGAAATAAATCATGGCTACGACAAACATCAGAGGCTTAAGTATACCATTAAGTGCTCTCCACTTGAGGCTTATATAAAAGTGTGAGGTGCGTCTGTGTGGACTTAAATATATATTTTTTACACTACTTGCCGCATTAAGCTGTCGTCACAAGTCATTTTAGCGCCTGCCAGGTGAAAAACGTTGGCCAACGTGTGTGTGTGTGTGTATGTATGTATATTTGGGGGGTAAATGAAGCATGAGTCTGTGGTGGGCTGCAGGTGGTGCCGTGGATGTGGAAGTGCAAGTGCAACTGCCACAATCTTGCCGCTGGCTGGCAGTTTGCGCGGAGCCAAATGGGAAAATGAGAGCGGCAAGCACACAGCTCGCAAATGTTGCTGACAGCGTCACTTAGTCCGCAGATATAGCCAGGACTTATATGTAGGTATGTGTGAGAATATATGCATGTCCGAGTGCGAAAAAGTGCAGTCACCTCACTTTGCCTTAACACCCTGCAAATGAGTGCTGACAAATGGGCTGACCAGGCATATAATAATGTATTTATGATTTTTTATATCAGCAATTTGGTCATTACCCCGAATCCTTGGTACATTATATAATTTTCTAATTTTCCGGCTTCTGTTCAGGCTCAAATTTCCCGGCTGAAAGCGGTCAGCGAGCCAGGTCAAGCGCAAGACAGAGTAACACAAAGCAGTACCCTCCAGGAGCGGATTGAGGGAAGAATCTGGTTCAAGGAACGCATAAAAATGTAAATAAAAATATTAAAATGCTATAATAATATTCATTAAGAAAAGACTGCTACTGTCTCGTTTATGCGCCATAAACTATCAGCAGAATTTTAATAATTTCTTTTGAAAAGAGAAACTGGTTCATTGAGTAATTAATCTACGGTATTTTTATGTGTGTCCACTTATAATATTATTATTTAAATTTATAAAAATCCCCATTGAGTGTTGGATATCACATAGTCGAGCTCTTTATATTACAAATGCTTCTCCACTAATGCAAAACTTATTATCTTAACGTTTTAAAGGCAATCCCAAGCAAATAATTCCCAACTCTAATCAGGCCAATTTCAAGTCGATTAAATCGCTTGCATCTTTCGGCTATATCCAGGGACAACCTTTCAACACACTCAGAACGAAAAACTTCTAAACAACCTGGAGGAGGAGGAGGAGGAGGAAGAGTACCAAGGGCAAATTGAACTGAAACTAAGATGGCAAAAAGTTTTATCTGCTTTTTGTTGGCCTCGAGGGAAAGTTAAATGGTCCAAGAGTAACCTTTTATGCAGTTGTTTATGGAAGGGCGATGGTTTCATACCTTTCCATAGATTCTGTGGTGCATTTTTTTTGTTGATGCCGTCGTCGCTGGAATATATGGCTGCGATTTTTGGTTGTCCCTAGCCTGATGAGCGAAGGTGTGGGAACTTTTCAGCATGATTTATACGATCCGGATGCTTACCTGCATATCTGTGACAAAGTGCCTCTTTGATTTATAGCCTCTAAGGACAAACACAAAAAATAAGGCAAGGCTGTTGCATTGAAATAATTTGTTGCAAAGGGAAAACTGTTTTCTTTTCAAAGAAGCTGTCAATAGTTTGGGTTTAATATTGATTTACAAATTGAATTTAATTTATAAATGTTTATATAATCTCGTTCAAGTTGTTGCAACTTTATTTACACTTAATTTAATGTACATGTATATTGATCGTGTTGTGACCAGTGGCCACAATAGGCAGGTGCCCGCCCTTGGAGCCGTGAACATCGATGCTCTGGGAATCCCCGCCGGCGCCTACTACATATCGCTGGTTATAGTTATGGTAGTCGATGCCATGGTAACGCGCCGTTGTCCAGTAGTACAGCACATCGCCGGGCTGAAGTCGGTGCTGTCGGTTCCGATATGTCCAGCGACCGTTCCGGGAACTCACTATATCTGCCGCCCAGGTCTGATCGGTCAGATCGTCCATTTCCTCGTTGACCTTGCCGTGAAAGGCAAACAGAGAGATTCCAGGCTCGTCGGGAATGGAGACCTCGAAGCCCTGCGGCGAATTAACCTTGACGGAGGCCTGGGGCACATTATAGGCCCAGATTCCCACGACGAGGAGCAGAAACACTAGCACCTTTGTGGCCTGAGACATGGCAATGCTAACTGGATTCAGACGGCGGCTGGGTTCCGGTTTTTGTAGCCCGGCACTGCAAGCTTATCTCTTCAGTTGACTGTTGTTTATATTTTTTTCTACTTTTTAGCTACCGTAAGCTGTGAATTTCCCGCCGGCGGGGGAACCCCCCTCGCGACTGCAGTCGACTGGTTCTGCCGCGTGCCCGAAAGTATGCAATACAAATATTTGCATAGCAATATTTCTCAAGAAGAGGCGCGGGTAGATGGGGAAGAGCTTAAAGCTATAACCACACCGCATGAGTGCGGTTTGCTTTGGGACAGCGACTCCTTTGTGCCATGCAACAAAATGCACACACACACACACACACACACAAACGTTTGACTGTATGCAGATGATCCTGGCAACTCGCCTCGTTGGCCACACAGCAATCTTGTGGCATTGTTGCCGGTCCAGTTTTACTTTTGGCTGTAAGTATACACTATAAGTACTTACTATATACTCCCCTCTAAACCCACACAAAACACACAGGCAGGCATCCTTCTTTGGAATTCGCGTCCCATACAAAGCGAGAGATAGAAAGGCTGAGGTGAAGGGGCAAGGCTGCAGCCAGTGGGAGATACTTAGACAGTCAATTGCTGTCAGTGGCACAAAGTCAGGGGGCAATGTTAACTATGCAGCCAGTCAGCAGGCATTTAAGGTTCATGATATACGGAAGTTGCTAGTTTGGAAGAAATGCCTTCGTCAGAGGGAAAGTTTCGGGTATTTATATAATTTTTTTTAGGAACAATTAGCGAGAGGTAAGATCTAGAGTTCACGTCTTGCACTACATGCTTCTTTGAATTAATAACAATATTTTAATTAATAACAAAAATGTACATTTTAAAATTGTAAACCGAAATATTTTAACCTTATTTTTAGGATATCATATTGTCATATTTGAGCCTAATTCATGTACTAACTAAATCACTTGACTCTATTTTATTTGTATATATTTCTCTTCACAATTTAATGCTGCTTTTTATGTCAGAATCAGTTGGTACTAAAGTTAAACCCACTCGCAGTGTCATTTGACTATGGCAGACTCCCAAACATTGGGCTTTCATCTGGCTTATCAGCACTCTGGCTCCCCCAAACCAGGAGCTCTCTTAAAGCGGCTTATGTCCCCGGGCCTGGCCTAACCAGATGGTAGTTAATTCTTAATTGCTCTGCAATTTGTCAAACAAAATGATTCAGCTAACCAACTCGGACGCACGGCTCTCGCCGGACCGACAATTGTCCCAGAAACAACATTAAAACACAAAAGCGCAATATCAACTTTGGCCCGAATGGCAAAAAAAAAAAAAAAACGAGAGAGAGAGACTATGGGGGCAAAGTGATACGGTGATGGGGATGGTGATGTGGGTGGGGCTCGGGGGGACTGGGAAAAACAAGCAAAGTCAAACCACAGCAAACCGAAACTAAATAGCTGAACATTTATACAAGCAATCTATCCGGAGCTGGCCCGCTCAATCTATTCATTCAGTCATTCGGCCATCCACTCACTCGGTCATTCGTTCAGCTGTCCATCGCAATGCGGGTCGCGATGCCGGGGTCATCTATCCTCCAAATGTTTGCTGATGTTGCGCCCAAGCGGCTGGCGCTGATTTATAAGCTGCATGCCACTGACCACTTGATTGCGTATCTGTGTCCCGTGCTCTCACTCTCTTCACACTCGGAAAAAAGTGGGTTAAGAAGGACGAGACTTGAGACAGGGGCTAAAGATGCAATTAAGAGGATGGTAAAGAGAAATACATGATGGTTTTCTTAAATACTTTATATAAAGACAACAACATAATAAACTAAAACTAATTCACAATTATATATTATAATGTTTATCAAATTTAAAATTCTTTGGCTCTGAAAATATTAAAACTATTAATGCTTTTCACTTCATTTATATTTATAAATTTTTTTTACCAATAAGTCTATCTAAGCTTTCCTTTGAATACATTTTAATAAACTTTGCCAAATTTTTTGCAGTGCCTATAGAAAAATCCGAATGTCATTGTGTGGGCAGCCCTGCTTAAAAGAGTTTCTCCTTAAATACATATATTTTTAGAAACAAATATCCTTGATCTTAATTTACATAATATTTATTTTTTTCTAATTACGTTAAAATATATCTTAAGTTCCTTTTTCCAAGTGCATGTGTGTGTAATTTATTTACGTTAACACGCGCTGGCCCAAAGTATGCCACACCAAAAAAAACCCCAGAAAAGGAATGAAGAGCAATTTTCATTTATTTTAAATGGCATAGAAAATTGCAAACTGACATTTTTCTGGCCCAAGTGCTCAGCTTCGGTTTGGCCCTTTTCCATCTTTTCCATCGGTTCCCACTGGCTTTGTGCACACAGCCGGAAATTTGTGTAGTTGTAGTTGTGCTGTTGTTGCCGGACTGGCATTAGATGCCGGCCAGGTCCCCGACTGATTACCATGAAATTACATTGTTTCGCACTTAAACATGCCGGCCAGTGTAGAAAGTGTAGAAATGGGGCCGAAAGCCTCCACTCTCCTCCAGTCCCTCACACCCTTTCGGCTTAATTAAGTGGCCTGTTTTTATCTGTGGCGAACATTTCCTTGCCCACCCTCGCACAGCATTGAATTTAATTGCTTGCATTTATTGTTAATTGATTTTATTTTTATCAGTTTAGCATGGAGAGGTTTTTTGGCCAGTCACTCAGGTGCTTGGCGATTTATTCGGGCGTGATTTAATTTGTTTGGAATTTGCCTAAATTGAATAAAAATTGATTTTAAACTTAATTCGTTTTTTTTGGAAAACTGTCAATGATGCATGGTCAGAAGCCACAGCAGCAGCAACAACAAAGAGGCAAAAAGGGCAGGGCTTTCGATGCTGGAATCGCATTTAGCCGCTGAGCATAATTCAATCAACGGGCTGATACAATATTTTTGTGAATAATTTCGTGTTCATTGCTGTGGGCATGTAATGCTTTCTGTGATGGATCAACTTGTCAGAAATGCAAAATTTAATATTCGTAATAAGTCGCCAATGAGCCACACACGCATTTTCAGAATGTACACCATACTTTTGTTCTTTAAAGCTATATATTTTTATTGTTTTTTAAATTCTACCTGAAAAATGATGATGCTGAAATTGGTTCCATTAGAAAATTACATATTACATTCTGGTTTTTAATTAATAAGATTACTTAAGTACTTACTAAATAAGTTAGAAAGTACCGCTAGAGCTCCATTTATAATTTACAAACAGATATATAAACAAATCAAAGATCCTGTATATTCTGTTTCAGAATTAAGCAAGTAAGCTTGGGAATATCTTATCCTATCCATGGATTTTATATGCACTATACCCTGGTATTCTGCGGTTGTATCGATGTTCCCAACAGCTACCTCATGTTAGCCTTCCCTTACTGACTTCGACACCGTCTTTACTTATCCATCTCAATTTCCCCATAATCAATTTCACAGTGCTCCTGGAAAGGCAAACACCTTGTCGTACTCCTCCACTCACGCACAGTCGGTGTACGGAACACGTAAAGTACGTATATCTGGAGAGTAAGCAATAAGCTAAGCCAAGATCTATCCAAGCATACACCTGTCATAGCGCGCACTCACTCCTCCCTCCGACAATTCTATGGACCGCAACCACTTCGCATGTAGCGCTTGCCTTACACATAAGTTCAGTTGCTCAAACACGGGGACAGTTTCCATCCCCTCCCCGACTACCCCCACCTGCCTGGCATTCCCTTTCCGGCGCCACTGCGCACATATTTAAAGAGCAAACGTTTATCTAAGTTGTACCGTTGCGGTTTCCGTTGACATTCAAATGCGGAAGCACCTGTCGCCCAGCCAAGAAGGAACCCAACCCGGAGACTACGGCTCGAAGATGTTCCACTCAGGACTTGGGGACACTCAGGAGTTGCGATGGTGAGGCGATGGGAGCGGGAGGGTTGGCATCCACTTCCGATTTCACACGCATACGGGAGCATGAGTACTAGATATTGCCAGGGTGGTTTGAAAAGTTTTTTTTTTTAGATTTTGCATAATGGATAAATAATCCAGACATGTTTTTTAAGAAGTAAATTATTAGCTCTATTACAGTAAGAAATGATGTCTGAAAACTGGGCTATATTCTATGAAAAATCTTTACAAAGACAAAGCAGGAGATGCCCAGGAATCGTCATTGCAATTTTGTATTATTTTAATATAGTGAAAGCAAAAGTAGTCCCTATTATTTTGTAGTTTAAAATTATTCTATTATTTCTCAATATTACAATTCAAATTTCACATACGCATAACTCTCTTAGCCCACCTCGGGCGTTACACAGCCGGATACACACTCCGTCGGGCATACAAGCAAGTTTCTGCAGATCCCGCGCCTCTGCCCCTGCCCCTGCCCCTGTCCGTGCTCTACTGAGAGGCAAGGCCCTCGAGGACTTTGCCACTTTGTAGTTGCTTTTGAATTCCCAAGTGTCTGGCGTCGTCAACTTTAAATGGTTTCGCTTACACCTTCAGCATGCCATTGAACAAATTAATTACTCGGCAACTTTACAAGCGTTCCAATGCCAGTTTTACTCCTTGCCGCAAGGGGTGGAATGCCTCTGACTCCGTCGCCCCGCAGATACGCGGTTTCCTTCTGCTCAAGCGACTGCTCATTAGAGTGCTGCATATTGTTACCAAGTCGCCGTCATCATCGCCATCGTCATCCACTTCGCACATCCTGCTCCTGAAAAAAGGGTGTACACGCATTTTCGATTGCTGAGCTCATTAATAATGGGCTCTGGTCCGATCCTGGCCATGTATTTGTGCGCACTGTGAGTTATGCTTCACGCTGGCCATGGCCCAACAAAGCGGCCAAAATGGTCATTATTATAGAGATGCGCCAGGGAGTTGAGTTTCAGTCACGAAGGTGCGTGTTGGTTGATTTTTGACGCCTTGCGGGGATATTCATTTTCTAGAAACCACAGGTGTTTGATTTAAAGGAAATTATTTCTTTAATATTATAATAATCTGGGATGACGTTATGTATCTGAAAGATTATATTAAGCAGTCCGTAATCTAATAGAAATGCAATATCATATTTTAAACCTATTCATTCTGCCACCATTTGGCAGTGTGGAGAAATCGTTTTCCCGATGATAAAGAAGTTCGATTATACCCATATCTCGTGACCGGATCACGCTGGCATCTCTGAAATTATTACAATGCACTGACTAAATGGCCATACATTCTGTTTCTTGGCTGATGCCGCTGCATTCGCCTCCTTTGGTTTTGGTTGCGCTGCCGTTCGCATAGCCGGAAATTGGAAAAGTGTTGCTTTATGCGCAGCAACAAGAGGAAGAGCAGGAGCAGGGAGAGAAGCAGGAGCAGGGAGGAGGAGCAGCAGCAGGAGCATCTGTGGCTAGGACTTGGTAGCTTAGTTGCTCCGGTCGCTTTATGCACGCGCCTCCCCCTAAAAGGGTGTAAGTGGAGTCCTGGCCATTGTCCTGGCCAAAAGAGTAGGAAGCGTGGCCAGGATATGAATTCGAGGAACTGTGCGTGGTCCAGTGTGTGTGGAGTGCCGTGCCGCTGGCTTTGTTATTCGGGAGTTGTCCTGGTGAGCTGCTAATGGGGCTGTTGAGCATGCATTGTCCTGGTGGGGGGGACACCTCTATACGCAGTTGATTCATCCGGAAAGACGAATGCGATATTTATGTAAACTCCATTTAGCCAATCCGGTCGGCCGTGCTGCGGTTCACAAAACTGCTGTGTTGCTCTGTCCAAATTGCCACGTATTTGCTGAAAATTATTATATCAGTATCGATGGTTCTAGCAGTTAACCATTAAAAGCATTGGCTTTTGTTGGTGCTTCAATAAATTGCCTGATATTTCAGTTCCTTTTTTTATTCGACGCTCGATGAAAATCAGTCAAATTTATATCTGTGGTGAATGCGGAAAACAGCAACCAAAAATCCCTGTGTTAGCGCCCGGCCGCCTCTTCTTCGTTTTGTTATTTCACAAATACGTAATTTTGTTTAGCGTAATTGCGGCTGCAATTGAAACCGGACTCTTGATTGGAGAGCACAATGTACACACAAAGCACAACCACACACGCACATCCATTCGCTGACTATATTCGCAATTTCGCAATTGTTGGCAATTTGATATTTACGTTTTAATGAAGGCACTGTTTTTTTGCCGATAAGCTGGCGAATTGTATGCAAAAATCCATCACTCGATTGCATTCAAAATGAGATTTTAGGTTTTCAATTGTATTTGGCCGACGCCGCCGCTACAGAGCCAAGTTAATGAGCAGCCCGTAGACTCGCCCGTCTGTGTCCGTTTTCCAATAAAGGCCAAGAGCAAACAAACTCGGCCTGGCAAAAGCGGAAAAGCGGTGGCCGAAAGGGGCAAGTTAATAAAAGTTCGCGACATGGAAAACCGGCGGAGCGTCGAGCATGTAGTCGTAAGGGTAAGTATGTATCCGGGAAATGCAAAATTGGGTTTAATACGTTGCCGTTTTATGGTATTTTTGGTTGGGCTTTTAAATTTAAAATTTATAAAATTTAAACAAGTATACATTTTATTTTAAAATATGTGTTTAATTACTATATTTTACTAGTTAACTATTTTTATCTATATATAAGAGTATACCAACTAATTCTCAGCTCAAGATCCGCCTGCCAAATTGGCAATTAGAGCTGGGGCACATTTTTCCTGCTTGGCCGCCATTTGACAGGTGAGTTAATTAAATTTCGGTTTGCCAGGTACGAAAGTACCGTCATTGCCTTTGCTCCTGCCCGCCATTGTCCTTTAACTCTTTGAGGTTTTTTCACTTGCTCTCCTCTGCCTTTTCGGCCGCTTGACTTTCCGTCTTATCCCCGGCATTTTGCTCTCGTTTGTCCCATTCCATTGCGGCTTTCCCGATCATTGGTAATTTACGCTTCACATGACCGAAGTCGGAAAAATTCCTTCTTTCTTTTTCCACTTGCGGCTTGGCCCGCCAGGGTTTCCTCCCTAGCTTGTTGTTGTTTTTGTTGACTTTAAACTTGTGCCATAGGTGATGCCGGTGCGTGTTCGGGGCTAAGCTGCTTATCCTGCCTAGGGGAAATGCGGTTAGGAGCCTTGCTTCTGGTCCCTGGTCTCTGACAGTGATTGGTGCCAGTGTCAGGGATTTATTTATCTTTTAAGAGCGTATTTATTGTCCCGCATTAAAGCCGCAAACCTTAAAGAAAATGGAGAATCCCTTGATTTGGAAGTTGGGAGAACTGGGGTCAAGTGGCGGATTGATCACTATTTCGGGGCTCATCATACATCTTCACTTTTCATTTGCTCCACCCGGCGTGTGTGGGTGTGGGTGGGGGGAATCCTGGTCATTTGACACTTTCACTTTGCGAGCCATACAATTTATTTCACTTTTATCAGGCATCAAGACATATTGATTTTTGTCTTTGCCGGGCGCCAAAAAATATTGCCCGCCAGAGACGATAATCTGCTGGGCCCAACCGCACCAGAAAAAAAAGGTTGGATTGGCCTTCTTATGAGGGTCATATGCCTATGTCTCTTGGACGTAATCAAAGTTGATTGATTACGTGAGCTCATCGTCCCGTTGGGTTGATGACATGCTGCTCTGGACCGTTTCCCTTTCTCCTCCTCCTCCTCCTCCCTCCCAATCTCGTTAATTTTTAATCATCTTTTTTTTTTAGTCGCAAATTAGTTTTGACATCCTGTTTTGATGTGGGTGCCAAAATATATTAATTAATTCTCCCTGCTCAGGTAAAGCCGCTTAGTAACCGAACAATTTCCAGGAAGGCCTTTGTCCCAAGTTTATTTTGCCTATTTGCTGCATAAGCCGCTTTGCGTTGTCTGGTCATTAGAGGGCAATCCTTGAAATTAAGGAGAGAACAACAGAATACATTCCCATAATTATTTGGGTTTTCATATCTGACTAAAGGGAGAAATTGCCCGGCATCCTATTTAATCCAGCTTGTTGAGCATTTATAAAGAAGTATTGTATTTCCAATATCATATGGAATATATAGATACTTGATCCGCGTGACGAGGAGAGTCGATTAAGCCAAGACTTCAATTCACTTTCATAGCCTACAAGAGCTGGGGCCACCAAATTTAACATTATTATTTGTTTTATTGTTTGCCCCACAACCACTACCGCCCACACAAATCATAATAAAGCTCATAATAAAGCATTGATTTGCTTGGATAATAAATATAGTTAAAATAATTAGACGCGAATCAACTTTTTGAGAAAATCTGAGTGCAGTCGATAAACATGGGAGTTATGAGTAAAGAAAGTGTGCGAACTTTTCTATAATTAAATGTCAAGACCTGTGACTTAATGCAACTATTAATAAAAAGCATTAAGCATCACTTTAATAATTAAACAAAAATTTTATATTGAAACCACATTATAATTTAATTTTAATGAAGCGCTAAGGCAATACTTTCTAACATTGACCTAAACAAAAAACAGCCATCAAAGCGGCCCTCTGGCCCCTAGATGCCGAAGAAGACGTCTTAGCCCGGGTCTAGACCAAAAGATACTATACCCCTCAAAGGAGTAAGGAAAGGAAAGCCTTCGCTTTCGTGGACGAGTGACAAACTAATTTCATTACGAGCAGCTGGCACCGACATGGATTGTCCATATCCTTGGCCCAGCCCCATGAAATCCGGTCATAATGCTTGTAATAATAATCAACAGCCCCAGAGGCAGGGTGGAGCCCGGCAGTGGCAGAAGATGATAAGTAGACACGGACCTGGACATGGACACTTGCAGCTTTGCGGATCTCCGTTCGCCGGAGCAATTGCCATGGCAAAAATAGAACAATTTCACTAAAAATAAAAACAAAAGCCGGATAAGTGGGCCAGCGGATCGGGCGTCGTTGTCGTAGGGGCGTGGCAAGCTGTGTGTAATATGTGCACAAATTGAAAATAAAGTTTTGTAACAAAATGTTGCACCGGAAATGAAACTCACAGCATGAGACTTGGCTTGCCATCGCTGTCTCTATCTCTCTGACTGTCCCCGTCCCCGTCTCTGTCTCCGTCTTCTTTTCTTCTATCTCTGTCTGCGGGAAAATGTGTAGCGAAGCGTGTAAACTGGGTATAAAGGCGGAGAAGGCAGGGGGCGTGGTCGGGCTGAGCATTGTTATTTATAATGGGTACTCGTCGAGTTCAAGGGTATATTACGTGCAACGAAAGGATGGATTGGATGTGATTGGTTCTCAAGAACATATGTATTTACTATAAGTTTAACCGATCTGATTAATGTTTCTCTAGAATAAATGTGAGTTTAATTAAATTAACTAAAAATACATTTAGGTTACACCGAAAACTAAGTAAATAGAATAAAATCATAGAAAAACCTCTTCAGTTTTAAATTCAAAAATGTATTTCAAATCACTCTTAGGATGTTTGGTTTTCCAAATTATTTTCATACAAAGTACAGGGTACCTCATATTCCACACTCTATCCGTTAGCTTTTTAACTTGTTTGCCACCATTACAGGACGAGTGTGAGGAGCCAACATCTCCGATTCCGCCTTGGTCTAGGCGCAGTCTGCGCCAGTTGAGCCTTTGCCATAATAAAAGATGACATTTTATAGCAGTCATAGCCATGTTAGCCGAGCGAGGGGGCCAGGAAACTCAGTGGTTTTGGGCCTTTGGCCTAAGCAGCCGTAGCTGGGAGCCGTATCCCTTGCCGGAGCCGGAGCCAGAGCCGTAGCCAGTGCCGCAGCCGTAGCTGAAATGGAAGCCAGAGGCCGGAGAAACCGTCTGCCGGAGGCGAGTCAAAGACACAGCTGCAAAAGTATATAAACCCAGAAATGTCATGTTTATTTTCATTTCATAAGGAAATTGTCTGTCTATATAGTTTGGCCTGGTGCTCCCAGCAGCACCTGGAAAACTTTCCCAATAAGGAGCCGGCGGCATCTATGTATGGTATGTAGCAGTAGTAGGTGGTGGTCGCTGGAATTGTCTTGTGTTTTTTATGACCTCACATAAAATCGTGGCAAGCTGAACGATTTACGGCCAGGCAGCAAATTTATCGCTCATAATTAGCATATGAAAATGGTTAAGTGCACCACAAATTGCACTTCAGTGTAGTGCACATGCGGCTGGGTGGGAGATATAGCGAGCTGAGACCTAAATTTAATTGAATGCGGTGCAATTTCGGTCGCTTTAATGGCTCTTGAATGTGGATTAATCTTTGAAATAAACTTTTGAAACACATACGCACATTTTTCTTCCTCCCCACCAGCGATATCTTTTGACTTTTCCCCAATTTGCCCAA
The DNA here is from genome assembly GCA_018904815.1 of Drosophila ogumai. Classification (NCBI taxonomy): domain Eukaryota; kingdom Metazoa; phylum Arthropoda; class Insecta; order Diptera; family Drosophilidae; genus Drosophila; species Drosophila ogumai. Next base: position 27,482 of record JAEIIJ010019867.1, on the reverse strand, counting down.
AATTAGCCCCATTAAATATTCAAGTTTCCGAAAACTTTGCAGCAACACTTTTGGCACTTTTAAGCAGCGACTGCCACAGGTTGAATCTTCGCATCACACACACACGACGCCTGCCAAAATATCCACTCATCTAATCGCATCGTTAACATCATCAGCCATTTTGCACTGTCATGGCCCAAACAATGGCCAACACCAGGCCCAGCCTGTAACTGGGTCTGGGGATGCTTGTAGTAGCTCCTTGTCGTGGCTAACCGTTTAATCATTTTGTCACGCGTTTGGCTAAACAAAAACGCTGGTTAACCCCGTCGCGGCAAAAGGTCTTGGGGAATTAAATTTTAGCATATGTCATAAGGGCTTAGCCATGATTTATATGGCGAAAGGCAGACATCAAATGTCGGGCAGAGCTTGTAATAAACGGAATTAGGCAGTCGCCATGGGAGACGCCCAGCTAAAAAAAGGCCAATGCGAAACTAAACGAGTCTGGTAGCTCGAACAACAGATGCAGCTACATCGCCAGGACATGACCATTACTCTTCTGGGGCCGCGAAAGAGGAGAATCGGCGTCAGTTACAGCTTCATATATCTTCATTTTAGTCGAACTTGCACAGTGCGACAAAGTATAGTTATGCTCGGGGGGATTTCACTGGAAAAAATTAAATATTTAGTAAGTATTATTTACCAAAATTAGTAACTTTATAATAAACTACATTGATTTAAGTCGGCATGATTAATCTAAGGTTTTCTTATATAAATTTAAAGAAGCTGTAAGCTTATATTTTATATATTTCATAATTAATAAGGTGAAGAATCAGGGAAGATATCACATCCAAGGAACTATTCAGACCAATTTCTATAATTCATATATTTTCTAGATTAATCTTTATTAAGTTCTTAGTTTACTAAACGTTATTACCTACTTTTTAATGAAATTTAAAATATTTTTTCTCCTAAAACTCATTATTTTCCAGTGTAGCCTGACAGCGCTCAGCTGTGCACAAATTCGCTTGTGTATAAATATTTATATATTGAAATGCAATGCGAATCGATGGGAATGGAGTTGAGAATCGGGGCTTGTGCCGGAGTTGGAGTTGAATTTCAAGCAATGTGCCGCAATGCAATCGAGCCAGACGAAATTGAATTTGCAGCAAGTTGTTCGGGTCTCAGGATTCGGCATTGGCATCCGCATCCTCCTCCTCCTCCTCATCCGCATCCTCATCCTTATCCGCCTCCGCCTCCGCCTGCATCCTGTAGCTACCATCTCGCAACTGGCTGCAGTTTGTCGTTTTTGAGCATGCGAAAATGCGATTTGAGCCATTCCCTCCTACCTCCCACCGAGCATCCTGGCCTGCAAAAGTTTCCCATCGGCTGTTGCTATTTTTCTCCGGGTGGCAAACTGGGGGCCTTAGCTGTGACAAATCTTTATGCAATGTTGCATGTCCTCTGATTTGCCATGATGACATGCTGATGGTATAAGTGGAGGCAGGGACGACGAACGGAACTAAAACTATGACTGCTCCTCAGTGTCTCTGCATCTGTAGCTGTAGCTGTATCTGATTCTGTATCTGTATCTGGAAATGTATCGCTGTGCTTGTCCCTGTGCCAGGCCATGTCTATCTGTCTGTCCCAGTGATTTGCTCGCTGAAGCGTTAAGCACAAAAATTGGTAATGGCTGTGGCTGTGGCCGTTCCGTTTTTGGCAATCATTGCGCAGGTTTCATATCTTTATGTTCGTACTGTGCTCCTTCTGTGATGGGTTTTCGATTTGGCCAGAGCCTGAAAAATGCCATCGAACTCTAGCAGCGGAAAGATATCTCAGAGATCCAATTTGGGAGTTATAGTTGGGTTATGCATTAACTCACTCTGATTCATGTAAATATTTACAATTCTTTAGCATATAGAATAGTTTTCAGCTTCCTAAAGTCTGGCAGTGAAGTTCTATTTAACATGTAGGAATAATCTTTAAATTAATTTAAAATTCTAGTGATTACCATTTCCCACCTACTACTATATCTCCAAAGTTTGATTAAGACTTGATAAAATTTAATTAATTTCTTTACTCATTCCATTTGGCCACAGATTTTTGCCAAAGGCCAAGGGCAAAATCGGCTTAAACATCAAAAGACACTGTAAATTAACCAGGCAGGCCTCACACCCTTTCCTCAACTTACGATTTGCGTGGGGAAAAAACACAACTCCCCCTAATTGCATTAATATCTTTATACAAAATTATTTAGAAATTACAAAATAAACACAAATAATGAAAATATCGGAATAGGTAAGCCCCATCGCAGCCGGAATGTGCGAGTGGAAACTTTTCATTATAAATTGCGTGCCAGCTGTCAACATGGTGGCTGCTGCCCCGGGCCAATTGGGGGAGGAGGAGGAGGAGGAGCATCAGATGGTATGGCGATGATAAAGGGGCGTGGCACTGGCAGTTGAAAGGCTAATTTTGCACATTTGGACTGACATCCATGAGGAGCAAATGCGTTGTGGGTTATCATTTGGTTAGTCCTTTCGCAGAAGGACGACAGAGGGCGATTGGGGGGGCTGTAGGCGTGGCCGGGCAGGCAATTTCATGGTTAAATGATTCAGAAAGAGAATTACAAAATTAGGCCTTGGCCCCGCCCCCGGTTAACACAATGTAATTAACTTTTGCGCGACTGCCTCGCCCTCTCAATATATTTGATATTTATTTTGGCCCTCTGGGTGCACTTTGGTCATTTTCCCGCTGACAACTTTGCCTCTGCGGAGCGAGTTCGCCGGATGTGCTGCCTCCCTTTCGGGCGGCTTTCGGCTTTCGAAAGCAATTTGAAACAAATTTTATTGCCAAAGTTTTTGGAGCACATGGAAAATTGTTCAAGTGCCACCGCAAACAAAAAAAAAAGTTACCAACCAAGATGCCGCTCTGATCCACAATTAGTCGGACACAAAAGTGTGCTAACTGCTCTTGGATTGCGAATAAAATGAAACGAGTTTGCATGAAAATTTATAGTTTGATTTGGGATTAAGGGAATATATTAAAAAGCAGTAAATGATTGTTTCAGAGACTTAATAATATAATATACCTTATTACGAATTTAAAGATTACTAAATATTAAAGCATATATAAAATACAATATATATAATAATGAAATATATAAATAAAGTTTGTTCCACTAAGCCATCTTAAGTGCTTATCCCAAGGACTTGGAACGAAAGAAATAATTTGTATAAGAGCCCTTTAAGTGCTGCTTACTATGTCTGACCCTAAAAACGGAGAAGCGGGCAGGCAAGAAGCCCAGTAATTCCGCAAGCCTCGTTGCGCTTCATGACCAACTTCAATGGCCGGCGCACAGTGCGTATGCGTAATAAACAAAACAACTGCAGTAACAATCGCCTCTGTGTCTTTCTGTGTGTGTGTGTGTGTGTGAGGGGCTTTATTTAAATTTACAACCAAGCAGTCGGCACTGTTGAGCTTTCCTACGCACACTGGCCATGCCCCTCCCTCTCAACCCGGTGTCACTCCTCCAGAAAGCCCGGAACAAGCCACCATCCTCGTCCGCCCTCTCCCTTGGCGCACATTGTGCTCTCAGTGTTTGGCGTTTGCCTCTGTTGAATAATAAATTGTATTTTGCGGCATTTAAAAGCAATTTTTTAACATTTTTCAATCTCAATGGCAATGCCTGAAACGGCAGGCACGCACACCATCATAAATACCCACAAACACAGGCACACAAACACTGCCACTGGCATACACTCATTTCCGAACAATTACACAGGAAAATAAAATTGTAGCTTATGATTAAATTATTTAAATGAAGTATTATAATAAAATTAATATTGTACATTTGTTGTTACATTTTTCTAATTTTGTTGGTTTGTATCTCGTGGAATTTATTTTTGGAGATTATTTGATAAGTTTTCACAGAATATTTTAAATTTAAAATATTTATAAAATAGTATAATAAATGTAAATTATTTTATTATTTAAATTAAAGACTTGTGTTCTTACTTTAATAATTTTATTAAATCCTTTATTTAAAGGGTCGAACAATCATTGGGAATGGGCAGCTATTTGTGAATATCTTTCCTAAAAAAAGGGGAAGGCTTGAAATAACTTTTTTTTCTGTAAAAATAATATAATTTGAAATAATAGCACACTATCTTTCTCCCAGTGTAATCATATACGTGGTGAAGAACAAGAGGAGCCCGTTGTGTCACAGTTTTGTCTACCAATTTTGCAGTGAATTGTCCTGGGGATCTCCGAAGCCAAGGCTGTCAAATCGTAGCACAACAGCCACCTCTCCGCGCGCCGAGATGGATAGAGATAAATGCAGAGGGCCACAGAGAGAGGGGGAGACGGCACTTGGGGAGAGCGAGCGAGAGGGGGCAATTTTTGGCTTAGAATGTGCTGGGGCTGGGTACATACTCGGACCGACTCCCTGTGCATTTAGTTAAGCTTCAAGTGAAGACAGCAACGATTCGGCAGTGAAACAAATTGCAGCATTTAAGACCCGTCCCACCGCTCCCCGGGATCCTGCCTGCATTCTGCCACTCTGCTCCACAAATTCAGCTTCCGTTCAGCCGGAGTAGAAAACTAGTAGAGAATGTTTGAGCTGGTGTGTGCCGGCTGGCTGGTGTATTCTTGTGTGTGCCGGGTTCTGGCAAACAGTTTGCGTAAAGTTTGATTATGTGTGTAAGCTGGCCAGTATTTTCCATTTCAAGTTGCTACACTTTGCATGTGGCAAATGCTGACGGCCATGTTCGGTACAACAGCTGGCAATTATTAGGACCGAATTCCATGTCGATCTCAACAGGCCTGGGGAGTCCAGTTGCCAGGCTCACATACGGATACGTTTTCCCCAAAAAAAATCAATTTGGAAATCAAGAGATGGAGCAACTCATAGCTCGTCGGCGCAAGAACCAGCGCAAAGATGATGAGGGGTAAGTACAACTACCAGAATATTTGCAAGCGATCACATTATTCTTGTGGAGATCTTCAGGAGCCTCTGCCAAATGCTACCCAATTTGAAGAGCAAGTCATTTAAGGGACTGGGACGACGGGTCAAAACTCAGCTGCTTCGAGTCCTGCCTTCCGCTGCTCTGGCCAAGAACTCACTGCGCTTCCTGAAGCGTTGCACCAAGCCCAATCGCCAGGAATTCCAACGCACCAGCCTGGCCATCGGAGTGGGATTCCTCATCATGGGCTCGATTGGATTCGCGGTCAAGCTGATTCACATACCCATCACCAGCATTCTCATGTCCTGAGAGACAGGAAACTTGAGCGGAAATAAAGTTTCAATTCAACTGCCTAGAGTCGAGAGTCGAGAGTTGAGAGTTCGCTGGCCAAAAGCCAAGGCAGCCGAAAACAGAGCCAAGCTGGTTGGGTTGACCTCAGGGTGTTGACAGGATCATTCCTCTTCTTGGCCAGGACTTTATTTTTATCACTCTGTGTGAGTAGAGGGAAGAGCATTATGGTTTTTAAGGAATTTAAATTTGAATTTATATTTTACATACTACATTTTCATGTTACCTCAAAATCATTTAAGATTGGTTTTTCTAGGTTGCCTTTTTATTACCATATCGCCAGGTTTTATTATTTTCTATTAGGAAATAAAAAGAGGAGAGAAGTATAGGGTATCCTTTGGTCTGCTTAATAGAGCTTCTTCTTACAATGTTGCCTTTTTTGATTTGCTAGGAAAACATTCAGCGTTGCCAAAAACACACAGAAATATATGTATTTTTCTATATTTGGTGGTGAACCTAATCGAGAAAGGAACAAAAGGCGAGGTGCCGTAATTCTTGGCTGATAGCGAGAAAGGTGTGAAAAAAGATCCATGTTCTTTAAGGCTATCATTTTTAAACCTTTAACTTAAATTTTATTTCTTAAATTCAATTGAATTCCTTGCTTTTTTTCTTGTCAAAAAAACTTTTTGACCAAATCAGTTGAAGGAGCTTTTATCTCGAAACTCGCAGCAGCTGCCAAAGGGATTCCAAAGGAATCGACATCCACATCCCTGCTACTGTTGCATTCGCATTGTCACATGTGTCTCCATTTGCCGCTGTTATGTTTTATTGATGAGTCTCGCAAACCAAAATTGATGATGCCTCGATGTCCTCGTTCGCGTCCTTGCGACGTTGAGAGGATGCGAGTGGCGTTGCCTTGTTGTTCCCGCTGTTGCCGCTGGCAAATGGCGAAAATTTATTCAAAACTTCGACGCAGTTGCATCCTTTAGCGGCTCGTCCATGCAACAGGCGTCAAAGGAGCCGCCGCTTCAGCAAGCACTAGCAAACAAGGGAAACTCGGGTGAACTAAAGGTAGGAAGGAATATCGCAGAGGAAGTCCCTTAAGTATAAGGGTTCTTTTTCGCTGATATGTCAAAGGCGCCGGACGTAAGTCAAGTCTAAAAGAATCGCTGGCAGGAAATTAACTCTTTGACTATAGATTGAGTTCGGAGGTGGAGTCTGAAAGTCACAAACCTGGGCTGTACTTTTTAAATATCTGCCTGCGAAGCTTTTCTTTAATGCTTTTTATTATTCTTTATGGCAGTGGGTTAATTGGGGTCCTTACAAAAAATGCTACACCAACACAAGAGCTTTGAAATACGAATTCTTGTAAATTGAAGACAATATAATAAGGAATAACCACGAATCTGGTATACTCTTGTAAAAAATCGGATACATTTTCCATATTTTATTTGTTATTTGGTTATTTATTAGCAATAAGGATTATAAATATGGTATGCAGAAGGCTTAACTATTTTAAAATAATTTTAAATCAATCGTCAGTTTTATTTAAGACTGATTCCTAATACCCTGCAGCTCAGGGAGCATCCACACTTCTATCCCATCACACAGCCTGCTGTGGCACAGTTGCCTGCTTCTAGTTCTCTTCTGGATGCATTTTAATTAAAAGTGAAGTGCGGCCATTAATTTGCAACTACAAATTACACTCAATAAAACATGTCTGCCACACTGATTTTTCGGCACGAAACGTGTGAAGGAGAGTGTAGAGAAAGAGAAAGAGAGCGAGAGAAAGAGAGAGACTGGCAATCAATTTGCACTTTGACTACAATTACTGATTTTCGACACTTCAAAGGATTTTATAAATTGCCATTTGCTCTCAGCCCTCACAAAAAAAAAGTTCTACGTTGCCGCTCTGACTTTGGCAATTTGTTTTGGCCTTTTCTCTTGCCCCACACACACACACACACACACACACACTGTGCATACACTCTGCACACTCGCCCTTCTGGTCACATGTGTTTTTTGTTCTTCCCCTGATTGCGCCTACCATGTACAACTTTAATTAACTCAATGTGCGACTCTTGGCCGAAAAGCCAGTTTCCGGGCTTGAAACTAGTTTCTGCGAAGGCTCACAGAGACCGAGAGCAAAGTGATTTTTTGTTAGGGATGGCAGGCTGCAAATTAGGTTTTGGATGAATGGAAAAGCTAATGAGGGGACACCGAATCGGTCTAGACCAGGTGCGAAAAGTTAAACCCACACTGTGTGAGAATTTTTGCACATCTTAGCCCAGGGTTTTGTGGCTCGATTCCCATGCAGTGTGAACCGCGTGAAGCGGAAAACATTTTTACACATATGACTGACGCTGATTGCGTTTGTCACGTCGCCGAAATAAAATTGCTGCCCGACCCCAAAAAAGTGACGGCTAGGCAAACTGGAGAGGTGACAAAAAAAAAGAAGAAAAATTGCCAATCAAACGACTAGGAGATACCTGGTTTTAAATGGAAAACGATTGTTAAATATTAAAATATTCTTGGAGTAAGGATATTTATTAATATACTTTCTTGTGCTTTTTTTGTAATAGAATTTGTGTAAAATATTCTAGTTTATTTTAAAGAAATATTGCTTTAGCCTAAATCGTAGTAAATAGCCGAAACATAGGCTTATTTTTTCTTATACTATCCTATATAGTCACAAATATATATTCTTCTTTAAGAACAGGGTACTAAAACCCGCAGAGGGGAAAGCCAAATGCCCCAAAAACGAAACCCCTGGCTGTCTAGTTGTTGTTGTGGCAGTTTTTCTGTGTGTGTGTGTGCTTTTGTGCCTTTCTTGCATCTGCGCCAAAAAGCAGGCAATGGGAACGGAATTGCAGTAAAATCGTCATCGATGAACTCGACGACCTCTTTACGCACGTAAACACGCACAAATACATACAAAAAAGGGAGTCATGGCGGAGGCCTCATCCGGCCGGCATTGCGTATACGTAACGTGGCCCCAGCCGATTGTCGCAGTTGCGGAATATTTGCATAATTTAGCGATTGAATTTTATGCTCAAAAGCAAAGCGCAGTAGCAGCTGCTTTTGCCCCTCGTCGTACATACATCAGTTGGATGTGGATGCGGATGGGGGGCTTCATCCATTTTGCTTTTCATTTATTAATTATATAATTTTTGCTGCACTTGTGGGAGGCCAAGAGCTGCCGAACTGCATCGGCTTCGCAATCGGCTTCATTATTAAGCCGATGATGAAGATCATTCTTGCCGGGGACATGGACAATAATTGCATGCAACATAATTAAAGCCATTAAAGCACTTAAGCTGCCGGAAAACCCACGACATGGCATATGGCCGGGGTCAGAAGGGGACGCTTGGCGGGTTGCGATAGAGTGGCCACTGGCCGAGTCAGGTTTGCATATGCATAATTATGATGAAAACACATTTAAATGCATTTAATCGGGCGCATAGCCAGCCGGGGCAAGGGGGGAACAGGAACATGGGATGGCAGGGAGTGATGCAGCCGAGGATCGTGGTCAGTGGGGTTTGGTCTACCAGCCATGGCAGGTGGCTTACGGGCATGGCCCACAGGAAAGGCTTTTAACGTTTATTGGTTTTTATTAAATATTCCGTGCCCATGGCACTGCCGTGCGCATATCAAATATATAGAAACAGATTGCTCAATTTTATTGGCCTTCAGTCAAAAGGCATATTTAAGTTAGGCGACCTTTAACATCTGGCTTGCGGATGCATAGCACCCATAGGTGGCTTAAGTTCCAAGATAAACAACTAATGGGTTAAATTTAACAAAAGAAAATATCTTGGCAACGTTGACTTTTTAGCTTGCAGTTCAAAAAGTGCAACTGTAACTTCAGGTTTAATATAACACAAAAGATATTTAATATCAATAAGTACACAAAAGCAGAGGCTATTACATACATTTTGGCATACATTTTCTTTATGACTTTCGCTTTTATTCGGCCAGGAATTTAATTCCCAGAAATCAAGTTTAGCAAATAAACGAAATCAGTTTGCCCACATCAGAAAATATAAATGAAAAATATGAATTTCAGAGCTAGAAAATACAAAACTTCGATTGGCAAAGAAGGAAATCGAGGTGGCTGTTTGCGGGAGACCAACATTGAATAATCTGGAGAAGTCTACGAAAACTTATTTGCCGATGGGTGCAGTAAGTGAGGGCAAATCCCACTCGGAGCTGGTGATATTGAAATGTTTACTGATTTGCCTGCTGCAAATTATGTATGCAATTTAAACGAAATTATTTATGTGCGAAGATTTTTCAAATATTTATGCCAGGCCAACAAAAGTGCAAACACACACACAAATATATATATTTTCACTTTGCGTTTTATGTTTTCCGTATTTGCGGGCAGTTTTTGGCCAGTTTTTGTTTTGTTGGCCTAAAATTTAATTAAATCTCTGTAAGGCATTTCAATTTCATTTTCTATTTACACTTTGTGACAATTTTTACGCGTCAACTTCCCTGCTGTATCTTTTTGTTTCGGCTGTGTCCCATTGTTAGTTTTGGTCCCTTCCGAGGGGCAGAAGTGTGGACCCTCCATAAATGTTGCATGAGGCGCACTTCCCGTTTCCTGTAAAAGCGCATTTCGCTTTCATGACAAAGCCAGAAGCCGAAAGCTAAAAAAAAAAAGTTCAAAAAAAAAATAAAGGCGAGCCAAGGAAGCAAAGATTTTTGGGTGGCTAAGCAGGAAGCTCAAACTTTGAACTTGCCGGAAGCTGGGCTGTTGTTGTCTCTTTGACCCACAACTGAGTGCCGGAGATAGTTCGTCGGCAGTATCTCTCCAGTCCCGATTGACCCATTATCATTTGTCCTTGGACCCCGGAGCACCTGGTCACCTGCTGCGGCGGTTTCAATTACCCGCCGTCACCTTCTTCCTCAAATATTTATTATTAAGTTTATTAATGTGGTGTGTGGTGGCCCCTTCGAGGGAAAACCAAAAGACAAAGAAGCCGGCAAGACCAAAGGCAACACAGAAAGAAAAATACAATTATAATTATTTATTATGCGACAGTTTCCACTCCGGCTATCTGCGTCTCCTTCGGCCCCTTTGTTGCACTCTCTGCAAACGAAAGCGAAACGAAACTGTCGCGAGAGTTGGCCATAAATCATTTATGCAGCAGCGTCTCACACAGACACACGCACTCAGACAGATAGTAAATACACTGGGGAAAAAGTGGGGTATAATTTTATAATGGGTCTTAAAAGGAACAAAGATATGGAAAATTAATTGAAGATCTCTAACGAATGTTAGCATATTTATATTATAAAATATAATTAAATTTAAGAACATATAAAATAAAATAGTATTATGCTTGGATTATAGATTTATGATTCTTAAGATACGTTTTTTATATAGATTCTATGACTTATCTTTCTTACCAACTTAATATTTTCTTTGATAAGTTTTATTTGATTTCTAGAAACAAGCTATTTTCTTTTTCAGTGGAAGGACACCCATACGCATGCCGAGTATACAAAGTGGCATAAATCAACTTACACACGCTCACCTACACACCAGCTCCACCGGGTGTGAGTGTTGGTGCATAAGGACAAGGAGGTATGCGGGGGCTTGAAGACGTGCCTGCAGTCATATGCAGAACTCACAAAGAGTCCTTCTTCCTTCTTCTACGCTTTTGCCCCAAAGTGAAATGGCAGCGGAAAAACTGGAAAACTTACGTGCTCCGCTTCGCCGCCTTTCCATCCCTATTCCGTGAGCTTTTCCTTCTCGCTTTTCCGATTTTCCCCGCCTGGCCTCCATTTCTCTGGCTGCATGTCAGTGCCTTGTGTGTCTTTTGATAAGCGCACTCGAAGCAACAGAAACTGTAGCGCAGCGGCATAAGCTGAAGGCAGGGAATAAGAAGTATAAGTTTTCCACGCTTTTTTCCTATTTTCGGTTATTCTTTTTATTTTTTGTTTTGGCTGCTTCACACGCCAAGCACTTTATTGGCAGTTGCTGAAGTATGCAGCGCAGTGTAAGTTTGCTCGTTGAATTTAATTTCTGGCATGTGTGTGCGGGGGGTTAGGGGTGCGATTAGATTGCTTTTTACACAGGAGTATGTGTGGACCGGACCGGAGTTTAAGAAAGATGGAGTTTGATAAGGATACCTCGAAGGAAACCTAGCGAAATTGGATTTTAACCTTGGTGGAAAATAATGCTTTGCTTTTTGTCTTAAAGCTTTACTACAAATATTTTATAAAATCAAATTTTGAGAATATAAAAACTAGTGGTTTACTGCTTAATTAACATTCTTGGGGAACTTTGGAAATTTTTTAACTTATTTTTCAAGCAGTCAATAGCAAAAATCGTTTTTTATATCTATTAAAGTTAACACTGAAATATTTCTCTGATTAATTATTTACCTCTCTAAAATTTACCAAGTTCCTAGGATTCTTATATAGACATCAAGCCAATAAATTTCAATTTAAATATCAGATGTGGTATACAAGCTTTTAAATATGTAATTCTCTCTAGTATTTAGTCCCCTTAAAAATACATATATTATTCACACCAGGCTTTTGCATAAAATAATTATTTTTTTATATTTTTTCGTTTTGATTTGATTTCGATTTACATCATATTTTCTGTCCTGCGATTGCTGCTTTCTTTTTCCCGGTTACCTAACATATTTTACTCATTTTCGCCATTAAGCAAAAGTGCATTGGCCTGAGGGCCGGCAACTGTGTTCTCTCTTTTTTTTCTGCCATCCTTTTCGGCCAGCGTTGGTAAACGTTTTGCGTATGTTTATCCGAACTTCCGTCGATTTACAAAATTATAATTGCACTCGCCCACCGAGGGAGTGTTGATGGTAACAGGGCAGGGCTAGGGGTGTGGGAGTGGGAGCGTGAATGGGCGGTTGGTGCAGCTCTTGCTACGTTTACAATGCACTTCCGCCCCATTGTTGTTTTGCATGTTGACATGGCGCAGGCACCGGCAGCGAGGCAGCCAGACATATTACTCATACTCCGTGTTGTCGCTGCTGCCGGTGGGTCGGTGGGGAGAGGGTGAGAAGTGTGCGTGTTGACAATCATGTATTCCCGGGTTTTTCTGCTGTTGCTGCTTTTTTTTCTTTCATTCCACCACCGCCGCCGAGCTGTTGCCACTAATGTGCCACGCCCCACGGCGGCGTGAAGTTGAGCTGACAATCGAAAGCCGAGAGGCGGCGGAGCGGGCCAGTCAAGTGCGTGGGCGTGGCGCGCCCGTCTTTTCTTCCAGCCGACCCCATACACATACAATAACAATGGCAGCGGCATCAACAGCAGCTGCAACAATGCAACATGACAACTTCCGTTGCATTCGCCTGCCGGCACAAAGGAAAGCGACAAAAAGTCGCACACAAACAAACACTCATACGCCCCGTGGAACGGGCGAATGGAAAACTGTAACGGAATCGCATTGTAAGGGGGAAAATGTTTTTTCCTGTAAACGGGACCGACAAAGTGACACACACACAAGCCCACAAATCGGAGGCGTTACCCAAGAAATATGGCAACCAGTATCTGCCACGATATTTAGTATGTTAAATCAATTATTTGCTATGTGTTTACCTGCTGCGTCATTGCTGGGCAGAGCAATGCAATTAATTGGATTCCATTTGGATCGGTTTGATTTGATCCAAACGCCCCATGGCCCGCCCCGTGCAATTCCATTTGATTATGCAAATCAGTCCGCAAATGCACCGAGCTTATTAATGGTTGCACTTTTCTGCTAATTAAAATTTATTACCCCATCTGGGTGGTGAATTCGAGTCGTTCGAGGGATAAAATATCCGCTTTGAGAGCGCAAATAACCACTTTGAAGGTGTAAGAAAACTGGTGACTGTCATTTACTCCAGATCCAGTTTACCCTGATCATTTAGACATTTCTTTGGCTCATCAGTCATTTTACGTGGCATTTGTATTTTAACTTACCGCTTAGCAATTTTATTAAAATAAAGGAAACTATTTCCCTTGCTAATTATTTGTTCTCACCTTAGTCAATCTTGTTAAAGCCAAGATCAAGGTAGGAAAAATTGCCAGCATTGTGGAAGTAAAACTATCAGTTGGCTGGCTGTTTTCACACTTGTATATAATTAAGTTCGAGCTGCTTAGCCAGTTTTTGCTTGATTCATTATTCATTTAGCTTGTTTGTTGACACGTCTAGGTTACGGTCAGTTACTTCATCATCGCTCTGGTTGATATTTTCCGAAAGGCAGCTTATCATCTGGAAGGCGTACTCGCACTTGTCCTCCTCCCGATCGTTCATCTTCTTGCAATAGTAGAGGACATCCCGAATCTGCTCACTCAGCGGCTCCATCTGCTCCACCAGGTCCACATCGAGGTAGCCATTTGAGTCTAGGATGTTTCCCTTTTCGCCCAGACAATAGACAAAGCACTTGTATTTTCGCTCGGTGTTGTCCAGATCCTCCTCGTAGTCCTCCTCTTCGGAGGAGCTCTGCTCTATGAGTTCCTGGAACTCGGCCTGACTTATGTTGTTCGCGGCGAGGCATTCACTCACAAATGAGGTTTCCTCCAGAACGGGAAGGGCCTTCGGGGAGGGAGAAATATAAGCTTCATCGCTCTTTCTTATAAGTTAAATCTCTGCTTTTCTGCTTTACCTGGGACACTTCCAAGACAACAGCCAAGACCAATATAACCCCTAGCTTCAACATTATCGCACAACTCTGAGAATCTTCTTCAAGATGAATATGGACATAGGTTCTCCTGTAGCCGTCAACACCCCACTTTAAACTGGTAACTGGAGAAAAGCGTTTGTAATTTTATAGAAACCGGCCAGAGGTTTTTTTTTTTATTGTGATTGCAATCAAGTAAACTAATTAATTGCCAGCAACTAGTTGCTGGATATATAATATAGCCCTGATGGGAATACGAGAGCCAGCTCTCGTGCATTTAATTGGGTTTTGCAACTCGGAAGTGTAACAAGATCAGATTGAGAGCCCGACGGTCAGTGATTGATTTGGTTTTTCAATGGCCAGGGTCAAGTATTTTTGTATTTTTTTCTGTTTCGTGCAAAACCAAGGTAAAAAGTAAAATACGGTGTGGAAAAGCCCACGTAAATTTCGTTTTATACGCAGTGAAATTCGAATAATATTTCCTGTCAACATATTTTGCAACACTTTTGCTGCAAAAATGAAGCGACAACTGCAGCAGCGGCAGGAGCAACACAAAGCGACAAATTGCGATGACAGGAGGGGGGAACGGGAAACCGGGTACAGGGAATGGGAAATGGGGAATGGCATTCCTAACTATGCAACCCCATGCAACTCCAGACAACAAATGAAAATTCCAAGAATATTCACATTCGCAGTGAGTTTTGGCTTTTGCGGCCGGGACTTTGTCTGCTTCGCTTTTCGGGTCCCCGCCAAACCGCTTGTCGCGTTGTTTACTTTGGTTATTTACGGCCTGAACAAAATTTTTGTCGGGTTTTCTTTCTTTCTTTTCACGCTGCATACTTTGGCCGTTTGCCAAAAAGGAAATATGTGTTGGGAAAATTACAAATTTTTATGGTCATCGCTAGGTGCTAAACTGTGTCCTCGGCCGACCCGTCGTCGTCCGGCCTGTCGTTTCCACTGCTGTCAACTCCTGCTGCATAATTGCGATGCCATTTCTCAGCCCATCAATTTTTGATGTTTAATGGAAATTTTAAACGTTTCCATGGAACGTTCTCTTGTTTTTGCCTTTTATTTTGGCTGAAATTTGGATTATGTTGTGGCAGCATAGCCTTCGGCGGCGCTAATTAGGCCCACGAAAAACTCAAAACCAAATGGGCTTCGCCCGTTTAGTCAGTTGCATAATTTAGGAATCAGTAAGGATGAAATGAATAGTGAAATACAATTGTTATCATCACTCTGAAAACAATAGAAATTTCTTTCTGAATTTTAATAAATATCATAGATTTGCCTTTTGAGTTCAAATTTTCATGTTTAAGCGTGGCAAAAATTATACAAATAATTTTAAGCTTAGTCAAGTTTCCTTGAAGGTTAAGAAAATGAAGAGCCACCCACACAACTCTCGCTCTTTTTTGACAGCTACTGCCATTTATTAAACATGTCAGAAGGGGAAGCTGAAGAGCTGAAGTGAAGTTTCTTCGCCCCCTTATCCAGCTGTTGCCTGCTGCTGCTACCTTGCTGCCTTGCTGGGAAAGTTGCCACAACAAAGAAAAACTAAGGGAAAAATATGTGCAAAAAGTTTCTGCTGCTTTGCGTAATAAAAATAAATAGTAAGTGACTTCAATATGCATGTCACGTATTTTGCATGCACTTTGATGCCACGCCCACACTCCCACACATTTTGGCACGTGCAGAAACACAATGGAATTTCTGAAAAAAATGCGAAATATGCGTAGGGGCAGGCAGGGTATCATTGCTTAACTTAGGATTTTCCGCAGACCCCCCTAACTTTCCAAGACAATGCAACAAATTAATGGTCGAAATCCTGGCGCTTGCTAACTACAGTGACCAGGTTGGCATACTTGCCCAGGGGGGGCAAAGAACCTCCAAGGAGTTTACATTTATCAATTAGTGGGAAATGGAGGGCAGTGCAGGCAGCTGCCAAGTTCATTGCAATAACAGTTAGGAGCCATCTCCTAGCCACTCGGGTGTGAATCGCTTCTGCAAGACAAACAAACGAGGGGGAAGGCGCAAAAGGAGTCCCCACATCCTGGGAGCTGCAAGTGCCAAAGAGCACACCAGGCAGCTGCATGGCGAAACGGAGCAGAGCAAGGCAAACCCACTTCCCAGGCGGTAATTACAAAATTTTTTAATTAAATGTTAAGCGCGGAACGGAGGACTTTAAGCGCTCATAACTGAGACCGGGCACGCCGCAGAGCTTTAAGTTCCACTGCAAATGGGACTTGACTCGCAGATGAGATGAGTTCTCCGCTGCCGTCGGACTTTGGCAATTTTTCGTGGCTTTCCGTGAGATTTGCACGCTTCGCTGCATTTGGTGAGTAATTCTCATCCTCCGCCCGCAAGAGGGCTTACACATGGCTTTCAGTATCTGCTGGATACATGTTGGGGTTGTTGGGTTATGTCGCCTTAGGTTGTCATATGTTATTCACAGATATCACACTTTATGAGCCATTAATAGCACTGTCCACTCTGAAAGCAGTTTGGAAATGAAAACAACTAACTTAAAAAGTGTAATTCCGAGTTGTATTTTTTCCAAGCGTATTTTTGTCAAAAATTTGGATTTTCTCCTCACAGAAAGGGTGCCAATTCTTCGCATAAATATCCTAGATCCTTTTTTTTTGTCCACCAACTGGGGAGCTTAAAGTTTGGGCTTAGTGCAAGCTCGTGTGCGAATAGTTTTGTCGTATTTGCAGGACGAAGGACGAAGAGAAGGCGAAGAGAAAGCGTTTCGTTAACTAAAAATAAACCGAGTGTTAAACGTGGCTTACACACTGGCCATTTTTATTGCCGGCGTGGTCCGTCAGCCGTGAATAATCGCATTAGTTGTGAAATTAAAAATTACAAAATAGAATAGATAAATCCGGGCATGGCTCGCTGGCTGGCTATCTGGCTTGAGGTAAGCCTTTTGTTGGCCCAAAAGGCACAACTATTAACTCAGTCCGCCCCCATAAATTCGATTAAAACGTCCTTTTTTTGGTGGGGTTGTGGGTATATATGTGTGTCCAGGGTCTTACTGCTAATTGAATTGCCGAGTCGAAAGGGAATTAGTTAAGCCCCTTCTGGGGGTTAATGTGCTGGAAGTTGCCCCAAACCGGCGAGGTGGGTCAGTTACTTTTTTACGGCTGTGAAAATCTCATTACTCTTTAGTAGGTTAACATGCTTGGAGAGAGATTTTCCATCTAAAATCGGTGTGAGTTGACAGCCAGTGCCACTTGTGCAAGCTTATTATTTCCAACTTTTCAAAGCGGATGTCTCAGCATGCCAGCTCATATCCTTCAGGAATGCTGGACTCCTTATTTTTTGCACAGAAAACTTAATTTAGGAGATGAAAATACACCTTAAAATGAATTTTTTAAAGATTTTTTGATTAAATTCAATGATACTTTAGTAAAAATTAAATGAGAAGATTTAAGATCTAAAGACTTGTTTATCTTGATTATATTCATAACCCTTTTTTCCTCTCTGTACATATCCAATTCTGCATATTTTATTCAGTACAGCTGACCAAGATGACACAATGATGATGACGTCAATGCCTCCATGGCTGCCAACTCCTGGTCCTGGCTCTGGTGTAAATTTAAATCCAATCTCATGGCAACCAAGAGCCAACAGCAGCAAAAAGATGAAGCAAAAGCCAAGAACTCAAATCAATTTCTTTTGTGTGACATTTGAAAGGTTTCAAATGATTTTCAATTGTTGTTGCATTGACAATTCCGCAAAGCAAACCAAACCAAAGCGAAGCAAAGCGGAGAAAAGTCTTCTTATGAATTCAGACCCCTTCCCGCCATAACATATATAGCATATATATAGCACAATGATATTGACTTTGTCCGTATGAGCTTCATAATCCGATTTTCGTGTTAAATGATTCCTTTTCTGGGCGCCCGGGCGCTGCCCTCGACTTCAACTTTGACTCGACGCCGTTGACGGGTTCAATAAACATTCTCACAGGTGACTGCCTGTATTGTGTATTAAATTCCAACACTTAACCCCTTTGACTGCAGCTGTCTGCTGCGGAATGGGCGACTCATTACTTGAGTGCTGCTGCCACTGTTGCCACTGCTGCTGCTGCTGCTGCCTTTTTGTGGCAATTTTCGAGTGCGCTTTCTGCCGTTTTTAACTTGAAACAACAACGGGCGAGTCGACGAGTCCTTCTCGTGGTCCTCGTCATTTTTCTTCCTCCAGCTCTCGGCTCTGGCAGCAGGTGCACGTTGCTGCCCCGTTTTGTTTGCTGCAAAGTGCGCACCCAGCGTCATTGATGCTGACGTTGATGTTGCTGCTGCTGTTGCTCTAGCTGTTGCTGTTGCTCTAGCTGTTGTTGTTTTCGTCAAGCTGCCACTTGTCACATGGCAACAGTTTAGTTTTCAACACACATACACACACCCCCACACACTCACTTGAGAGCAAGTGCCGGCTCAAGTTGCACTCTTACATGCAGCAAACGGAAATCAACGCAGTGCGCCCAGTCGCCGGGGCCAAATGAATAGAGCAAAGCCCCTACCCATGGCTTGGGCCACCCACTAGAGCCTCCCAACCCTCCTCCGGCAAGCCCACTTAAAGTCTGGTGGCAGTCAAAGGTCGCCGTTTATGTTGTCGAGCTGCCTTGAGGCTCAAGGAAGTGGGTCTTTTGGAACTGTGGTTAGCGTTGGAACAGTTTTTGAGATGGTTTTTAATTTTGTAAGAAGCAAAAATATTCAAATATACATTTTTTAAGTGATTAATTAACAAAAACAGGAAATTGAAAATCGTTAGCTAGAATCACTAGTTTTTCATATTGCTTTGATAAAAGATAGATTGGGCGAGAAAAAATATTAAAAAAATATATTTAAGAGTATTAACAGAAAGGAAATAATAATATTATCAATATAATGAAATATATGAATTGTAGGTCATCTTTTCAATCTGTTAATACTTTTTAATATATTTTTAAAATATTTTTTCTAACTTATTATATGTTTAATACAATGTTTAACCAAGATGCAAAAGAAACATTTCATAAAATATTCCATATTTTATTTATTAAGCTCTCTATATTCTTAGTACATATTATTTTTTTTAGACATTACTCTATACAGGGTATCCCTTATCCTTTACATTAATCCTCACCCTAAGCATTGTTTTTTCTGTTGTGCCACTTTTCGTTCCTTTCTGGCTGGCTGCCTCCACTCGCTTGACTGGCTCATGTCGAAAGGTCATTGGAACAGTAAACTGACTGCCAGCCCGCTTCCTGCCTGCTGCCTGCTGCCGGCTGACTGCTGACTGGTGCCTCTGCCACATAATATAGTATGCTGGCAAATAAAATTGGTCACTCTTGCAGGCCACACTTGGCGGCCCCTGAGAAGGGCCAATTTTGAATGCAGACAAGCCGCAAGCGCTTTCGACTCCTCCTTCCCAAAGTTGTGTGTGCATTCTTAATAATTTTGTTATTTCGGGGCAACATCTGGAACTTAAGTCCGAGAAATTGTGTACGTAATTTGTGGAAATATTAGAAAAATCCTAGCAAGGAGACAAAACAAATTGCTAAAAACAATTTGTCTTCACTTAGGGCTCCTTTGGCTTGTAAACATTTATTCATTTGTTTTTATATATTCTTCCTGCTGTTTGTCCTTTGGCAAAAGGAGAGTCCTGCGGGGCAATTGCACTTTAATTCTTTAAAATGAAAACTTTCTTAAGATAAAGGAGGGAGGGAGGGAGGAGTGATGGATGTGAAAATGGAATTGCATCAAAAGATATTTTATTGCTGTACACTAAAAAAAATTTTAAAATATTTTGGAGAGTATAAAATGATGTATAAATATATAGGTAATTATAAATTATTATATAACCATCATTGAGGTAGGTATCCTCTAAGAAGAAGGATCATTACTTATTTCTTAACAATACTTAATGCCTTCTTCATCTTTTCATAGCTCTTATGACCATAAGGGTGTCCAAATTTGAGCCCAGCAGGCAGCATAAACACTTGATGTGCATTTTCTGAGTGCATAAAGCCTTCCGCCCCCTTCCCGGATCACGCCCATTAGCCGCCTTAGCCAGTTTCCTTTCTTGGGGCTGGCACAATATTTGTGTACATGTGTGCACTGTTGCATAAGTTGTAAAAATAACCTGCTGCCAGCAAGCACACATGGAAAATATTTAGTTTCGATACGCTGCCTTTGGGCCAAACTCATTTAAATGCAAATTTTTGGCCAAGACCTCCGGACGGGATCGGGACCGAGACCGGGCCCGGACTCAAATTACTTGCTGGAGATGCATAAAATTTAATAACTGCTGGCAAGTGCGGGTATTTAGCCTTTGTTTGTGGCACGGGCAGACAGTGCACAGTAAGCCGGCGCAAAGAAAACCAACTCGGCGATGCACTTTGTGAAATTATGCATAAATACTTGATGAAGATGAAGGCGAGTGTTGACCCCGGGCCAGGTGGGGGGGCAGCTCTTGAACCCAACCTCTGCCTGTCCGGAGGCCACGGAGTTCCTTGCCTTTCGGCATTAAAAGTGTGAAAAGAATTTTAAATGTGTGCAATTACTCAAAGGGCCGGCACACATACTCACCTTTTTGAGCTGACCAGATTTATGTGGCCGCCCAGGATACTGCTCCTGACCAGCAGCAGCCCGGGTTGACACCACCGGCATATCTGAGTCCCAGGTCCTTCCTGCAGCAGCTATTCCAGCTAATGTCCTCAATCCGTTGGCACTTGAAGCCCTTCTCTCTGCCTCCCATATACTCCATATCCTCGCAAACTCGTGCGCTGCTCTTGTCTGCCGCTTCATGACAAATGTTTTTGTTTACCCCAACATAATTCTTTTGTGATTGATGTGCTTCCTTCTTCACCTCGCCCGCCAGCCCGGGATCTCTGCAATTTTTCCCCCTTTTTTTGTTTGCATAGGCAGGCTGTCGTTCACATTCTGAGTACGTATATGTACATATATATAATTTTTGTCGCCTCGCTCGGTGACACTTGCAATAATTCGCAGCCAGAGGAGTCTGGGTCATCCTGCGAGTCCTGGCTCTTTGCACTTAGTGCAGGTTTATTTCAGGTGCTCATGTAGGTGATGTGTTTATGTTTATAACTCGGGCTGCCGTTCATAGAGTGCTCCTGATATGCACTGGCATTACAATGGCATTAAATCACTTCATATTTATTTTTCCTATCGAAATGGAGATATATCATTGCCCCTCCAAGTCTCCGCTCTTCTGGGGTGTTGACGTTATGCCAAAAATTGAAATTGCAGCCGGAACTGTCAAAGAATCCTCACAATACTCTCATCAAATGCGAATGACTTAAGCAAAACTTGCGCCCCAACAGGCCAAAAGTTAATTTAAAACTTGTTGGCGACACAAAAAGCGACCGGAGAAAAGGAAATATATGAGAGCAGACAAGTTTTCGACAGTTGCTGATGAATACTTTTCAATTTTCCACATTTAATTCGGTTCGAGGTCTGCGGATATCTAAGAGAAATCTGGCCACTGGCTCATCTTACCTTTGGCAATTATTGAATGTTATCGGGAAAATCTTAAAGCCTCCCCCAAGGGATGTTAAAAGTGAGAGCACGGAATAGATGGAGAGAGGACCCTCCTTTGCGTAAATTGACGACGGCACATTTCCGTGGCAATCTTCGGATCCTGCACCCTTCTAAGCTGTTAAAACAACTGACAACCGCAGAAGTAGTGCGACTTTTACTGCGTTGCCGGCTTCCGATTTTCCAGCAGCACTTTTCCCCCCGCTCCGCGAGGAAGCAACTTTTTCGCTTCCGGCGACAGCCGCCAGTCGACGACAGTTGTTGAAAAGTCGGCAGCGTCATTCCCGTCGCAGCATCCGCAGGACCAACCAACACCAACCCCCGTTTTCTGTTGTTGATGTGCATTTGGCACTTGTTGTAATTGCTCCGCTTTTACGAAAACCGTCTAAGACAAAGGGCCAAGACGGGACGCCGCGTCATTGAATAGTCCTGCGTCCGTCTGCGATAAGCCAAAGTCGAGTTAAAGTCCGTTTCGGGCAGCTCGTTGCTGAATTTATTACAGAATTCCATTAACTCTCGCTGCTGGCATTGTTCGCCGCCGCAAAACTATGCAAATAAGCTGGGAATTTATTATGTAATGCAAGCGCCAAGCGGCGAGCGATGAGCCCCGCCCCCCGCTGCACTTAGGCGCAGCTCCTGGAAAAGGGTGGTCCTGGGGTGGCGTGGTCAAGTGGACGTAACCGCACATCAGCGAGCTGGTTAGCTCTTAGCCTGGCCTAATTTCGGGCTGTCTTCCGCTGAAAGCTTTGGTTTTTCTCTGCCTTTCGGCCCAGCAATTACAATCATAATCCCGAAAGCAGATCTGTGAGCTTTAATCTCGACTTTTTTTGGCGTTAATTTTCAGCTATAACTTCCCTTTGAATATTTCTCCATCGCCTTCCGCGTTTAATGGCGCTTTCCGTTGGCGGTTTTGCTGCTTTCTTTCACAAATGAAGTGCAATTTATGCGAGGCAACAAAATGCAAATAATTTCAACGAAAATTTTTATATTCGCCCATAAAGAGTGTTAACCCATTGAGAGGCGGGTTAAACGGCTGTAAGCAGCAAGTGTCAGCCGGGCAATTCCCCCCGATTACTACTGGCCGAGGGGGCGGACAGGGAAGATGCTGCTCAATTTATGCATCGGCAACAACAAAAAACTGCATGCAAACATATATTTATATGGTCTGCGCCCCCCAGCTGTGCCTGTCTCTGTCTCTGCTCCTGTCCCTGTCTCTGTCTCCGTCTCGACAGCCGTCTCTGTCTGGCCCAGTGCAGCCGGCAGTTTCTGCTGCTGTGAATGCATGGCATGCATAAATTCGTAACTTGACCGCTTTTAAGTTGCATAAATTCTCGAATCCAAAGTGTCAACAGCACAAAATGCTGTTGTTGATTGTTGTTACCACACTGCGAGAACAATTGGGTTCTTAGTTCTAGATTACAGTTGTCTGGTACTTAAACTTCCGGTAAAAAATGTATTTTATTCAGAGAGATCTTTTGGGAGTCCGAAGTAAGTCATAAAATAAATTAATAAAATAAAGAATAAATGCTTGCATTAGAGTGCTTGAAAATAATATATTTTATAAATTTTACAAATTAACTTTTATTTTCTTCTAATTTTTTTTGTACAATTTTAAATTAAGAAATTGTTTTATTTTGTTTTTCAAATTTATATGGCTAGATTACCTAGGCTGTTGCTGCTGATCAAAAATACAAATAGTTTATTGGGTCGACAACTACGTCTTCGCTGCTTTCCAAACTTCTTAGTAACTTTTTTGAAACCGAAGTAAAAATAAAATATTTATAAAGATACTAAGCTCATAAATAATATTTTATATTTTAAAAAAATTTTTTATACATTTTTAAACCAAGATTAGGAGTCTCTCAAAAATATGTTCATGATAACTAATTTTTACCTGCATTAAATATTACATTTTATTACATTTAAATATTTAATGCATTGTTAAAGTAATATAAACTTTACAAAAATTAATAATTTTTTCTCTGTACATTGTTTCTGCTTCTGTTCATGCTGCTTTTGTTGTTGTTGTTGATGTTGTTGTTGCTTCTGTTCTCCAGTTGGCCATTGCGTTGATGATAAGCTTTACGCGTTGCCCGCTCCATTGTCATTTGTGTGTGTGAGTGCGCGCTTGCACACACAGAGTGTTTGTGTGTGTGTGTGTGTGTAGCAGAAGAAAGATGGCCGCTTTGATCCGTGTTGATATCAGAGGCCACACCACTGCAGCGCCGGAAATGGCCGGAAAAAAGGGCGAAAGGGAATTGTGTGGATTATGCGACAACTGCAGCGGGCAGCGTTCAAGTGTCAACAGTCCGCGGACCCCCATGGCCGGTGGCCAGTGGGTGATGTAACTAGGTACCCGAGAAAAGAGAGAAAGGAGGAAAGGAAAGGGTAGGGGCATAGCGGACAATGGCCGCCGTTTTTTCAGTTAGTCTGCGTTTAGTTGTTGACTCGTTGACGGCTGGCGCTTCACCTTTTTCACACCATCACATCACCACCATCGGCACCAGTGACAGTCACTCCGTTTTGGCCCAGCTTCCACTCGACGCCTTTTTCCCGGGTTTCCCAGATCGTTAGCCTTGAATGCGGCCACATATGGTGACACTCCCAACCCGAAAGGGAGTTTACAGTCGAGTTTTTTTTGACTTCGTTCGGGTGGAAACGCCTCCACAGGTAATGCAAAATTTTCTGGCTAGTCTCATCAATGTTCCGGCTCTCTGTTTGTTAACAAATAAAATTATTGCCAGGCGAATGAGCAGAGTCTAAGGGGGGAAAAGAAAAGAAAAGTAGGAAATAAAATAGCTAAAGTAACAGGAAAATATTGTTTTTAAGAGGGACTTAAAGGGGTTTCACAACCCTCAAAACATTGTGTTAAAATAACATTTTGTTTTGCTGAATTATTTAGAGTAAATTATCAACTTTTTTGAACTTTACGAGCTATCTTTTGTTTATAAAAATTAAGGAAGAAAATATATTTTTTTGTCTGTGCACAAGAGGAGTTCCTCGTGCATTGGCATTTGAGTTTTCCTTGGACAATGGAGGAGCTTAACTGAAAAAAAAAGTTTACGCTGCTCACTGAAGCGCAACAGTCACCAATACAGGCACAGACATTGACTCAGCCTAGACTGGAGTTTGGAGTCTTCTTTTTCCTTTCTTGTTAGCCTGCTCATCTGCCGGAGCGCATTTTAATTTGATACCTTCATTTGGATGCTTCGCGCAGCCCAACTCAAACAAAAGGAGCTGCGAGCTGGCAGGACTCGCCGCGCACCTGCTGCAGGTGCTTACTCCGATTCTAAGAGAGGCAGTGGCGGCGGCCAAAAAATGCGGGGGAACTTCGTTCTTAAGTTGCTTAAAAAGTTGTTACAGTGCTTAAGCTGTCCTCAAAAGCCCGACCACCCCATTTCCACCCATTTTCCAGCTGCAGTTGAGTGCAAATGAGCCCGGACAGTGAGCATCAAAATTTTCTGTCGCTGACTTGCAGCTGCTTTTTATTGCAGTTTCAGGCACTCCCCGCGTCCCGCTCCTTGTGCTCCATCTGCAAAACGCTCCTTTTGTCTTAGTTTCTTTCGCTCGCTTTGCCAGCATTTATTTATTTTTATTTCTGCTCCAGCTTCGTCCTCTTGTTGCTGCAACTTTTGGTTTACTTTCTGTTATTGCGTAATTGTTGATAACTTGCAAAAGTTGCGAATGCCCTGCCCAAGGAGTTGCCAGGTCCGGTCGAAAGGCTTCTGAAATCAAAGAAACGAAAGGTTGAATCAATCAGGAGGTAAGGGTATTTTCCAGGCGACCCCTTGTACTTATTTTCTTTGAACAGTTGCTCCCGCTTTGGCTTTTGTGTTGCTTAAACTTGCTAGCTTTAAACTTTTGCAATATTATTAAAGTCCACTTCCCCCCACAGAAATGTCCTTCGTCACCAACTGGCAGTTAGAGATTACCAAATGTCATTATTGGTCAAACAAGTGCTCAGAATGCGATTGCCAGGAACAACCATTACGATTTTAAAATATATTACAAATAAAGTGAATAAGATTTATGCAAAAATCAAACAAAATTAGAGATCTTTGTTCTTTGTGTACTTATAACTATGCATTTCTTGCTGCTTTCTTGCCTCATTCTGGCTTTGATTTTGCTTTGAGTGGGGCCGACTTCTTCTTCGACCTTCGACCCGCCTACCGACCCACTTGTGGGCCAAGCGCACTCACTCAAAGTGCTCCTTTGGCGCAATTTCATCACAATTTGGGTCAATTACACGCACTTGTCCAATTGAATATGCATGTGTGTGCCAAGGAGCGAGTGCGAGTGTATGTGCGTGTGTAAGAGGGGGCCGAGTGTGGAGAGAGTGTTCTTCTGTCGGAATTTGTTTGATTGCCGACGCCCTTCGACCTTGCAGGCACTTTTTGCCGGGGCAGCTGCCGACGCTTGTTGTTTTCCGCCGCTCGGGCGGGCGTTAGCTTGAAATTAGCATATAAGTACGGCACACATTGGTGCGTTCAATCAACTTAATGAGCCGCTCCATCGAGCATTCGGCCGCGCTTGTGTGCCCGGATTATGACGGAGTGGCCGCGCTAAGAGAGCCATAAATCCTGTCAGCTACTGGCTAAGAGAGCACTCAATAAATCACAAATATGGTACATATGCATGGCTGGGGAGGGGAGTAAATTATTATGGGTACGGGAGAATATTTAGCCCGCATTTTTGGCTAGTTTACCCACCGAAAATTACAAAATAAACCCACTGAAATCAACATTAAATGCAGTTTCCGAACACCGAAAAAAACCGTGACAAAGGGCGGCCAGAAAAACACAACAAAACGACACTGCGGCGAGAGGCGAGTGCGAATAATTACTATGGCCATATAACTGCATTGGCAGGCTAGTCGGCAAAAAAAATCCGGGCACCACAGACCGGGTGCCGTCGACAAAAAAGAAAGCCAAAATAAAAAACAATAACGAATGTCCTTCTGCCGGGCGGCTGCGGTAAATGCTGACAGTGTCCTGCCTTCTGTATCCTGTGCCTTGCATCGCTACTCCTGCGTGCTGTGAAGCCCCAATGATCGATGTCGTATTGTCAGTTTCATAAAAATTCAAACAGCCCGACCAGCTCAGCTCAGCTGCATCAGCCGGGGACACGCAGGACACTCTGGACATCGAGGACATCGAGGACATTCGCTGCCCACCAACTGGGCGGAAAATGCTTTTGTCAAAAGGCTTAAACTGCCAGCCACGAAGCGGGCAGCCCTTTGACCTCGCCCTGGGTCGGAACCAACTCCACTTCCTTGCTTTATTGTTTGCCATTGATGCCAGCTCCCGGACAAAACAGCGATGTGCGCAAAAAGCAAAAGCAAAAGGAGCGAGCGCTGTAAAATGCAATAAATTAAACAATATCTGCGCCAAATTGCTGCCGCATTCGATAGGTGCGAGTTGTGGGGTTCGTTGGGATTTCCACTGATGCTTTTGGCATTTAACAATTTTTATGCGGCCCGAGACTGCTTCTTCCTGGTTTTATTTTTAAATGCCTGTTTTTTGGTTTCATTTTCTTTTTCGATTTTTATTTCTTTTTTTTTTTTACTATTTCTGCGGTTAAGCCCTGCCACGCCCACGCTTCGCCGAACACCGCTTGTCCAGTGTTCCCTATCTGGGCCAATAACTTCTGGCCGCAATTCCTCATACGCAGTGGGGTGCCAGGGGGTGGAAATGCAGCAGCAGGACATGCCGATGCCGCTGCCACATCCACTGCCGATGCCGACAGGACATGACTAACAGCCAACAACAGCCGCAGGACCAGGACCAACCGCAAGGCGAAGCCATTTAATTCAATCAAAGACATAGCTGCAACAATGACAGCCAAGACAATGCGATCCGGAAATTCCGCACTTGGGCAGCAGCTATACAATGGGATATCTTCACACCATACGAAAGAAGTTTATTTTTTTTGGGATTTTATGATGACGCATTCGAAGTGGTTAATAAACAATCAATCAACAAATAATTGAAACCATTTCCTTAAGAAATTCATACTTCATTATACCCTTGCAGGGTATTATAATTTCAGTCAAAAGTTTGCAACGCAGTGAAGGA